>JAUBNY010000809.1:2759710-2780649 GCA_032275445.1 Crypturellus soui
AGCTGCAAGATTTATATGACAGCCCAGACAAGCTTTATATCATTTGATAAAAATAGTAAGATCACAGATCAAATCCAGGAATCAGGTTGCATACATCAGGTACTAATTTTAATGTCTCCAGCTGCAGAATAGGTGGCTTCCAATTCATTTTTCTTCTTTATAAAAGAGTTATGAGAAAATACCCAATATGTAAAGTTTTTCCATTTCTGTTTCTGATGGGTTGTATCAATATAAAGAGTAGAAGGGTTTTTTAATTATTATTTTATAATAAATTGAGCAACATCCATTCCATAGTCACATCTCTCTGCTTCCCTTGAGATTATTTATGTATAAAACTACCTATTTTACATGTTCAAGTTCTGCATTTGCCCAACATGTGTTCATCTCACTGTGTGGATCCCAACAGTAGGTCTCAAATAAAGGCATCTTAGACATAAGCCTGTGTGAATCCAGAAATGTCTGCAGCCAGAAAGCTCCATTAATCAGCTGAACAAAGGCAGTTAAAAGATCAGCGATGCAGATACGGACATCGACTGCACATGCATCAAAATGAGGCAACAGGAGACTTTATGGAAATGAACTCAAAGTCATGACAGTGTTGAGTATCTTTACTAGAATCTTAATATCCACAAAATTTAATTTCATTATGTCATGCAGAATGGAGATTTCTTCCAAAATAAAGGACTAACTGCTATCCACAAGCATAATTTTGTTCTCTCCTTGCTCCTAAAGAACGGAAGCCACACAACCACACATCCATCTAAACAAATGGAAGTCATTCAGTGGCAATTTTGCTCTGCCTCAAAAGGAAATATACAGGAAAAAAACATTAGTTGGTAATAAAATTTACACTAAGTGGCATTCCTAGTTTTTTGCTTTTTCTTCTGGTGGCTTTATTAATAAGACTGTTCTATAGAAGAATTTTCCTGTCTTTGAAACAAATAGGAAAATGAACAATTAATTTTTTGTTTGCATGGGAGATAAAAATCCTACCAGAAAAAAAGAAATCAGTTCTTTCGGGTTCAGAGAACACTTACTTGGGTTCAAAGAAATATTTTCAGCCTCAAACACTGCATTTCTTCTGAGTTATCCCTACCTGCTTCATTTACTAAATTTACTGAAGTGAGACACCGATGAAGTAATCGACAGTCACGTCGTTTATGGTCAAGCTTCTATTAAGCTTCAGTTCTTGCATAAAATGAGTACTGCTCCATTAAGATATCAAAAAGGCTTTACCTGCTACCACAGTTCTGCAACACAGTCAAATCTATTCTCAATGCCACGTGACTGTTTTCCAATCAATAGTTTTTACTAATGCAATAGAGACTTATTTGGACATAAAAACTACAAAATAAAATATTTAAAATTATGCATAAGAAGCTAGTTTTATTGTTCTTTTTCCCCCAACAGCATTACAGTGCTGAAGCTATTACATTCATTGCTAAAACTAGGGATCTGACTTAATCCCCACACAGCACACCTGTGCAGGCTGGCATTACATAGGTATTGCAGCCTATCCATGCATATACTGAGAAGTATATTAAAAGACAATGATGCTTTTTTACCTAAACTCAATTGTTGACATATCAAGCTCCGATTGCTTCTTTTTCATTTATCTATGTGCCTATAGGAAAGTCTTTAATTACACGGATAGATATGACTACATATCCATGCCTTTTGCCAAATTTCAGCAATCTGAACTCTTAAATCTCCCATATTTCATTACTAACAAGTCAGATGAGTAAATATGTGGGTGTTTTCCCCCCTTCTGCCTTTGGAATATACCTTTTTGGGTAACTGTTGTTAGTGCTGCACCTACGACCTCTCAAGGATGGTATGAGAGAGACCCTAAACTGGCAGAGGAAGGTGTCATGAAGCTCTGCAGAGTCTAACAGACTGGAAGGGGAAGCATCCCTGCTAGAGTGCCCAACCTCACACTGAAGTTGCACTAATTATCCTCCTGGAGATGGGGATTCCTCTAGAGATGTAATTAAGGCACCAGACCCACACCATTTTAATTGAATTGAGAAGGCATCCATCTACAGCAGCTTCTCCATTGTTTCATGTGCTTTCTTTTGAACTACGTCAGTGTTCATCTAAATTCTTCCCTTATAAGTTATAGATACAGACAAATATCTAACCTGTAGTTACACATTTATACTTTTTGCACACGCTTTCTAGAATTTTAATCTGTTTCTCTAATTGAGAAGAACTGTAACACACAAGATAACATGTCCTAAAATTATCAAGCTTTTAAAATCTATTTACTAATCATGTTTAGAGGAGAACCATGTTACTTTAAACATCCAGTTTGGCTAACGGGAATTTTCTTTGAGAAGCATTGCTAATACTGAAATTTAAAGATGGCCATGTTCAGGCTACTTGGTTTACTCATGAAGAAACTTTAAGGATTTTATTTTTCTCTACTAATAAAAAAGAGTATTTCCTTCCTTCTTGCATTTCTTCTAATAAGCTATTTACTTTCCTCCCAAAAGTTACAAAATTCAGTTTTTAGTAAAAAGGTAGTAGAAAAAAAGACACATCTTTATTTAGTCATAACCGAAAACTTGTCACCTCCACCATGCATGATAAATACAACACCATAAATCAGCCAACTTTTCACATTTTCATACAGCTTTTATAGAAGGAAAAAAATATTCAGCCAAACAAATAATGCAACTTGACATGGATACAGGAAAATTAAATTTTAAGATTAGAATATTGGTACTTGTAACTGCAGCATCAAATTCCCACCCAAGTAGGGAAGTTTTGTGTAGAAGTGAAATTTCTCCCCAGTGTACAAGTAACTTGAACACGAACAAGCTTACTTGCATGTTTGTCTGCCAGTACAATAAGTGTACTTGATATGTCTCTTCTTCTGTAGAAACAAACCACCTTTGCCTCCACATTTCCATTGGCAGTCTGAAACAGGAAAAAGAAATTCAACTGAGCACAAATCAAAGTCTGAACTTTATGAATGGAGCCAGAAATCTTCATAAATAATGAGCACACAGGCTGCACAGGAGCACCTTCTGGCATCCTCTGACTTCATGGACTTTTTCTAACATGTAACTCGAGTGTGATCCACTCTAGGGTTTCTAGGGTACAGAAACTGAGCTTGCTCCTTTGCTCCTAATTCTTTCTGGAGGATCATTACTTCAAGCAGCTGTAGGTATTTCAATGGGGGAGGAAAAAAAACGCTTACCTTCAGTTACAACATGCCAATAGGCCACTTTGCTACTTTTGAGGGGATGCCTTGCACTTTGCAGGATGCAAAAATGCATCAGTAAAATCCCAGTAAAAGTAACTTAATGAAATATAACAACAGAAAACAGACTAAGGTTCAAATTTCGGAAGCACACTAGGAAAAGAAAAAATGAACCTCATCCCTACCACTGTAACCAAAAAAGGTAAATTTCCCTTTTCTGACAGCACTGACAATGTTCTTCCAGCTAAACAAGAAGCAACTAGAATTATTCTAAAAGAAGAACTAGTGAAGCTATAGCAAGGAATCAATTCTACACCAGTGACAGCGTACAAACAGGTCTGAATTTGGGGTACTTTTTCCCTTTAAAAATATTAGGATGAGATAGATGATAAATTTCCTGTAAGACAGTAGCTCACAAATTGTGCCTGGCTTTATGCCATTCTTTGAGGAAGTATATCTACTGGCTTTTGATATACCCCCCACTAGAGAAGCATCCCTAAAATAAACAACAATAATAATAAAAGTAACTGAAAAAAGTGGGCTCTGCCACTGAAAAGTCCTATGACCATAATGAAGACACAGAATTTAAACTAGAAGACTGATACACAAATGCCCTTCCAAGAAGTCTCCAAAAAAAAGTGGTGGACCAGTAGTCTGCCCAAAAGGGGAGAAGACAAACAAACAAACAAAATTATATATATATATATATATATATATATATAAAAAAAAAAAAAGGCACGAAAGCTATCCAAATGAATGGAAGAAAAGCAGTTCTCATTCATTTGGGAAGTAAAACTTATACATTTATCCCCAGCTTCCTAATGCATAGGACAAATTCTGCCAGAGCTAACCATTTTAGGAAGTCATTACTGTATCTGTAAGGGAAGAGTAGGAAAAGGGGAAAAAAAAAAAAAAAGGGAAAAAAAAAATAAGCCCTTTTTAAAAGCCATTTGATTTAAATTCAAATGCAAAACAGCAATGCTACATTCCTCCGCCATGGGCTACAATAGACAATTTGCTCTACAACTTCAGAAATTGCATGTTTAGGGCACAGTTAATGGCTTCAGAACAGTTTTCCCTCCACATTCAGATAAAATTTCTGCATCAAGGACTTCACTAGCTTCCCACATGCAACCTATTATGCTGCCTTTTCAGAGCCAATGAAAAGGAAATTTCACATCTAAAACGCACTGGCCCAAAGGACAAGGCAGAAAGGCAAAGCCTGAAGAAGCAGATAACAGCTCCAGATCTTCCATCCAGTGAGTGTGTTCCTCAAGGAAGTTCAAAGTACAAAGCACTTCTTCCTCTGGTCACTGATACTTATCTTCACATCACATAAACACGGCACAAAAAAAAAAAAAAAAGAGAGCTGCAGAAAGATTTTAAAGACTTTGCCCTACAGGTGGGCATCATCACCTCGCCAATGACCTGTAGTTGATGCTCTGTCCTTTCAAGGCAAGGGAGGACAATCCAGCAGTTCTCAAAGTATTCCAGCACATTATCAAAACAAAGGTATTTTAAAGCTGCTAATTACCAGGCTAAAAAACCATTTTGATTTTAATCTAGACAAGGAATTGAGGGAAAAATAGTAGTTTACCTTATTGAGTTCTTCTATTCTTCGTATCAAATATGGGTTACTTGAAGAATTTTCGAAGTAGACATAATCTTAAAAAAAAAAAAGAAAAAGAGAAAACTTTAAAATATGCACTGCTAAAATCAAATAAGGAATGCCACATGCATACCCATTAATGACACCACACCATGTTCAATTCTTGCTACAAGCAGTATTTCCAATTTCCCCACTCAGTTCTGGATTGTAAGCAAGGAAATACAAACTCTAGGCTAGTACTTGCTAACCAGAGACACAAGCCAGATCCATTAGTGCCATTTGAAAACCATTAACCCACCTCCAGAAATGGAGCTCTACTACCAGCCTGTATATTGAGAACACAAAGCAATGGGAGGATCCTCCTCCTTCTCATTTCACTTTCATCACCCTATTTTCTTTATTTACTTCCCATTCCTTCACATCACAATGTGGCTGCTTTTCCCTACCAGCAACATGTTTATCCTTCTCCACCCAGTCCGACTCCACCTCCTGCACATTCACTTAGACTATGAATAACCTTGTTCTTTCATTTTCTATCTTTTCCACTGCTTCCCTGTCTTCTATGCCTTAAATCCCTGCATTATCCCAGAATATCCTCAATAAAACTCTACACAAAGCCAGACGCAGCTCAATAAAGTTCTTGTTTTCAAGCACTATATCCACCTTAAGTTACAGGAAGAAAAGATCTCACTCTAAAGAAACTTCTGTGTATAAAAAAATAAATCACCAAAGCAGCCCCCAGAAGTACCATCTGACTAGCTTGGTGTTACTCAGCTCTAACCTTAAAGACTCCTTTTTACAGAAGAGGATCTGGAAGCTCGGTCTTGCACGGATGTGGCTTTTATCATCTGATAAGTAGGCTAGAACCCAAATAAGTTTAAAACTTATCTGAGGGTCGGCTCCAGCTCCTCCCCCGAGATGCTCATCTTGCACAGTCCTTAACTAGCACAGACTGCGCTTATACACTGATGCAAAAACGAGTCTCTCCAAGGCATGCCAGTAAATTTAAGACAACTTTGCTTCAGAGTTCCTAGTTCATTTGTATTTGGAGTACAAAACCCATAACCCCCAGGGCATAGCTCAGGTCATATTAGCACGATGCTCTGCTGCTGAACGGCCACTTAGTGGTGTGGGCCCTTTAGTAAATAAAGATAACAGCTTGAGCTGTTAGCTTTAATCTTTTGGGAATGGTTGTTAAAAGGTCAGTGAGCACCAGGGATACTGTTACCCCCTGCCTCACCCCGAGGGCCTCTGCTACTGGCGAGCTGCAGCACGAGGGGTCGGCTCTTACCTCAAGGGTGGCGAGGGCAGACCCTGCTGCATTCCCTCCCTTCTGCCCTCTTTGCCCGGGGTTCCCAGCTCCCCACGGAAGGGCACTCAAGCTTCAGGGTCGGATGTTTATTCAGGATAGAGCCTGCGGCTCCGCACAGCTCTCCGTGGAGTCAGCAGGCCAAATCACAAGCGCTGAGCCGGGGAAGCGGCTGGAGCTCCAGCCCAGACCCCTGCCTTGTTCCTGGGCGCTTCAGCAAGGGATTTTAAGAAAGCAATTGCAAATCAAGAAATCCCAGGGGTCAATCCCCAAAGCAGCAAATGCACAGAGATGCGAGGCCATCTTTAAGGAGGAGAAGAAAATTTTAAAAAAAGGCACGGATGTGGTTGAAGCAATGAGTGACAAGGCTGCGGTGCAAATGCTCCTACCATACAAAGCATGTGTGTCCTGGGCTACATGAACTGCAGTGTACAGCTTAACCTAACAGAGCCCTTAAAGACTGCACTTTTTTTTCTTTTCTTTTTTTGTTCTGCATCCCATGCAAAGAGCAGATATCGATATTTCTGACTGAGCACCACCTATGTTCACATACACCGTCACAGCACCAAGTAACTCCAGGACCTTCTTCCTAACTCTGCAAGTCGGTTCTTAAGTACCACTTCCCTTCAGGCTTCGAGCTTAACAAAGAGTTCACCTAAGAGGTTCATATTTGGTGTTTAGTTCTGAAGGGGGTGGGGGGGAGAGGGTGGGCAGCAGGAAGGGAAGGGGAAGTTTTCAGAAATGGTTAAAACATCCAAGTTATGAGAACCCAAATTTCCACCCAAAAGCACCAGCTCTGTGTAACGTGCTGAACAGAAGCCATGGCTTCAATATTGCTTTGACTAACTCTACTGGGAGACACAAAAGAAAGCAGAGTCTTTAGCAATTCCTGAATAGACATTATAGACATTATGGCATTTACTGATCAATAACCAGGCCAAGAAAACCTCGCTGTCATAGTAGGTCCTACATGGGGGAATGCCCCAAGTACAGCAAAGGAGAGTTCATTAAGGCACCTCTAAGTGCTTCGGCATCTCTGAAGACGGAGAGACTTTCCACCTTTAATTTCAAGCTTCTGTGACTTGAAGAAAGGATGAACTCTCCCCACACACATTACAGGTCACTAGCATTTACCTTAGGCTGAGGCCAAATTGGAAAAAAAAATCAACTCAAAAAATGAAAACAAAAAAAAAAAAGTCCAATTTCTGCTTGAAAATACAACCCTGAATCCATACATTTAAGAAAACCATTACAAATTTTACATAGCAGCCTGTGTGCGTACCCATGTGCGTGTACTCGTTCGTCGCACCCGCGTTGGGACAAGCCCCCAAGCACGCACACCAGGAGCTATGCAGCTAACGGAGACCCATTTCTCAGTGCTCAAGTTACCAGGAAACAGGTCTCCTCCTCTGTACTTGCAATGTAGAGTCCACTGCAAACCACAAAGTAAAATGCAAGAGAAGGAGAGCGAGGAATAACCCACATTCCTTTGCAGAGCCTTTAAACACTTCCAGCTAAAATTAAAATCTATCCTGCAAACAAAAATACTCAAGTTACTCACCGCTCCAAACGTACAACAAGGAAATTAAAAGTTCAACAAACTCCTCTTCAAACTCGTACTTTGGCAGGTGACCACAGCACTCGCTGGTTGTTTAACTCCTCCTTTTGTCCCACAAGCAAAGTCAAGACCCATTTCCTACGAACTGGACTTTAAAGGAGTCAAGACACGGTTCTCCGTTGTCTCTTGCATCCCAAGCACCTCCTTCCTCCTTGAGCAGCACTTTACTTTCCCATCCTCTCCAGCTACTTCCCATGTCAGGGGACGGCATCCTTCTCCTAGTGCTTCCCAGCAAACACTGTTCCCAAGCAGCTTGCTTGAGAAATGGCAGCTACTCCTACACACGCACATCCAACTATAGGCATCCTCTCTAGGCTCCCTACTGTTAATGTGAGACCTCCTATGCACCCATAACTGCCAAAAATCTGTACCTGGAAGGAAGAATGGAGAAAGGGACGATATTTGCAAGCCCCTAAATAACAGGAAGATATCTGCAGTTCGGCTCCTACCACAGAACAGGAAGGAAGGAGTATGCTAAAAGCAATAACAACAACAAAAAAAGAAGATTTAAAGTCCTGCCTGACTTCTCTGCCAAGTAAAATGAAGTCAGACCCTTCAGGCACACCAGGCTTATAAGCAACCACTACCTTACCCCCAGCCAACCCACACACCAACCCAACAAACATACGGATCTCAATCCCCTACCTGTGCAGCAGCTTGGGACTTCCACCCCCAAACAAACCCTTTGACCAGCCCTGATTTATACGGCTATGCAAGAAAGTCATCACTAACAGTACTGAAAACCAGAGTTAACAGATTTCCCATGGAAACCACGGGATTTTCTATAGGTAGGCTGAAGTAAGGATCGAGGAGCATGGCAATGCAACAACACAGTAAGGACTAACATGCAGACCACCACCTTCTGCCAAAAAACAAAAACAAAACAAAAATACATATTTCTTTCTCTTCTCATGCTGTTGCAGAGCAGAAGTACCCACATACATAGGTGTGTCCAAAGAGCCTTTCCACTCCATTTTTTTTCTAAAGATTGCTCTCAAGAGATGTTATTACGCATGCACTGAACTGCTAGAACATACATATAGAGCGTCACACAACAGTACAGAAGCTAAAAACTAGAATGACAACCTAGGGACCACAGAAGGCAGAAATTTTCCACAAAAGCACCAAAATAGTTGTTCTCACCTAGCAATAAACAGGTTTTCTTTTTCCCTTCACGTGCTTTTAAGACATTATTGCAAAATTGCTTCCCTCTCCTCTTGCTCTCTTCATGTCAGCTGTTGAGTCAGTCTCCACCAGTCCACAGAAAAGAAAATCAGGAGCAAAAGAAAAGAACTAACACTCTCCAGGTCATATATTTGCAAGATTATCCAGGTTTGAGCTACCTAAAAGCCCTAAGATTATTAGATGATCAAGGTGCAAAAATGCACCAAAGGATTTTTATCCCTCCTGATGATGCGAATTTGCCTTTGGGGTCCCGGGGCAGGTCTTGAGCAGCCTCCATCTTATGGGAAGTGGGGAGAGGACACCTCCTGTTTGCCCATAATATCGTGGCCAGCGCGCTCCCAAACATGCCGTAGGGAAGTGCCTTCCTGGCTGCGAGAATCTCCTTCTCCCAGCTCACAAAGCTGCTGCCCTGAATTAAAGATGAATGTCAAGAGAGTTCCTACGTTTTTGATGAACTGGTTACTTTATGACTTATCTTAGGAGAGAGATGTCTCCAACAGCATTTTGAAGTTGGTGGGTTTCTTTTCTTTATTTTTTTGGTAAATTCTGGTTTTATATTAGTCAGTCCTGAAACTGTCCCTCTGTCCTTGTCTGTGCTTTCCTGGACGAAGAGGCCAGAGAGACTGTTTTAGTCTAGAAGTCAAGCAACCTCACCGGCCAGACCCCAAAAAGCTCCCACCCACACACACACTCCCATCAGTTGTGATCTGATGAAACGCACAGGCACAGAACAGATTCAAAAGGGAAAGCTGCAAGAGCACAATATTTTCATTACATAAAATGTAAAACTGAAATAGTTGTTTCTGAGGCTAAAGGAAGTGTGAGGTCCACAGTATCCACAAGCAGATATTCCCAGTGAATTCCTCTCCCGTCCGCGGAGGCAGCAAGGACACCACAAGCACCAGCTCGGCCCCACTGGGTCCCAATTCAGCCCCGTGGCCGCTGCATGCCCAGATACCCCAGCGCAACTTCCTGCACCGCTTGCCACGCTGTTGGCAAAACCCGCTAGTACTGAGCAATCCTTACGCTGAAAGTAGTGGAAACGGAGCCACAACCCAAGCAGGCAACTGTCTTAAATACCTGTTGTCATTTGGAAGAGACTTAGCCAAAGACTCATCATTGCAGAAATCTTTATCCCATACGGAAAGCAAACCAGCACTAAATTTAATAAGCACAGGTTGAGGTGGCCAAGGAAACCCACACTAGTTTTGCTCTTCTGACATAAGTGACCAAGGCGAAAAGCTGAGGAGGGTAAAGAGAGTTCGAGACACTAACCCTCACCTGGAATCCCAGAACGAGCTCCAAGTCCCAGGGGGAGCACGCTTACACAGACCTGCTGCTCACACAACGCGCCTCAGATTAGCTGCCACATCTCAGTCAAAAGACTTAGCTGAACAAAACAGGAAAATATCAAGCACCAAGTTCCCACAGCTACAGCAGGGCACCTGCTTTGCAACCAGGGAACAGGAGTAGCAAACCACGTGCAGCCCAAAGCCTGCAGCAAACTCCCCAGCTACGAGCTGGCAACACCAGCCCAGCTGGGCAGTCGTCCGTCCGTGACACGGGGGTGGCCTCATCCTGGCCAGCTGCACATGCAGAGTGATCCATGGGCCGAGTATCCTTGAGCACTTGCAACTCCAAATCTCATTGCACTATCTGCGTACCAAGGCTGCCATGGGAAACACACACAGGGTGGCTCTGGATTGTGCTAGTCCTTGGAAACATGGAAACATCTCTCCAACCAAAGGAATTCTCCAAAATATGCAAACAGCGCCATGGCGCCTGTTCAGCTTCACCTTTTTTCCCCCCTTCCACAAGAAAAGTAACATGGCTTAGAAGAACCCTCCTGTTGTAAAGCAGAGAGATGGGATCTGAGCAAGAGTGCAAATACCAACACTTCTCATAGATTTTGTCATTAAAACAAGTAGCCAATTCCCTAGAGTTCATTAACTCAAATCTTTTCCTAATGTTTTAACTCTCATTTCTAATGGTGGGTTCCTTGCAGAATGATCAGAACCATGCACATCAAGAAGCAGTAATAAGCTTCTAGCTCTTCCCCACCCTGTAAAATGCTCAAGAAACAAGGATTATCTACATATTCAAGCTGGGGAACAAAATGTTTCACACCACATTTCTTCCCTAAATGTGCAGAACATATATAGAAAGGGACAGCCAAAATAACTTGGTTGTTCTGAGATGAAAACCCTACATCAGTTTTGCTGATTTCCCTCCAAAAAAGAGAAGAAGCCAAGTTCAATATTACCTAAAACACAACCTTACAGTGGAGGCAATCCATGGCAAGGCCCATTTAACAGGACTACAGATGGCACATGGACCTACAAGAAAAGCTGGTATAAGTATTTATCAGTGAGTCCTGCTCACTTGGTGAGAGAAATTCCTTTTTAAAAAACAAACCCCCCCACATCACTCTGAAGTACCTGTAACAGTTACAAACAAAACTCAAATATCCACCATGCAGGTCTCTATTCAATATAAAAGATATTTTCTACATTTTTGGAGTAAGAGCCAACTGAGCTAATGACATGTCACTTGCTTACACAAATTGACACTTGCCTGATCCGATTTTAGCTCTGAAACACAGAGAAACTGGGAACTTGCAAAAGTTTTTCTGTTCTTCGCTTTCTGTCATGTCAGAGGGGGAAAGGAAAAAATCTTGTCCAGCCACTTCATGTCATTTTTTTTCTTTTCCTTTTTTTTTCCTCATCTTAATGAACCAAGGTTCACACAACTTACTGTTATTTCTGTTCTTCACAGAATAATTTGCTGCCTTCAGCATGCAGAAGATGCATAGAGAAAAAAACAGAAGGACAGCAATCTGCAGGTGCCAGTGAAGTGTGGCAATTAAAGGTGTTGGAGGAACTTCGCAGGTCTCTGTTCTCAGACGAGGACTCCACCACGTTGAAATAACTGCTATCAGGGATACCAAGTGAAGGGTTAAAGAGCGGGAATATGTACAAACAAGGCTTTAAATGTGAATTTGTGAGAACTCTGGAAACAAAATTAAGCTTCCAGAGTACGACCCTCCAAGGATTAAGAAGCAATTCTGCTCCTAAAAATCAATTACATGGCAGTAGAAGGAAACCCAGTTCAATTAATCCACTCCCAGTATCCTAGCGATAACCGGGATGCATTTGCATGTGGCACTGACCCGTTCAGCTCACAGGAGGCAGCTCCTCCAAGTCCCTGCAGGACCAGAGGACACTAAATACAATCCTGGAAAACAAATCCTCCTTTTCTCTGCTTCACAGGAGATATTTCAGCACGATTCAAAATCCTTTGGACACAAAGCCTGTTCTGTTTTAGTTTTTCCTGTCACTTCAGTTCCCAAGGATGCAGCTAAGCAAGTCCTTCTCCAATGGCAAAATTGTATTCCAATTTCCGCTGTGCCAGTACAGCTCTCTGGGGAGCAATACCATAAACCAGGTGGTCTGGGAGAGAAGACCAGGATAGCCTAATTTACAGAAGAGAGACACAAAGTAGGTGGAGCAACTCGGAACAGGAAAAACTCTTTAAACCTTTTTAACTTTATTTGCAAGGTGGAGGGGGTATCCTCAAGCTGCACCACAGCCATCTACTATTTGGTGGTAAAAAGAACCACCTCTTCCATTCGGAGCCTCACAGCCAAGAAGGAAAAGGAATCTTTTCTAAAAGATTTTTAGGCATTGCAGAGATCACAAGAGCTCAGCCTGCGAGTTTCCCACAGGTTGCAAAACAGGGGTCTTCGAAGTATTTGACTTCCAAGTTTAGTACCAACCTTAAGCCAAGGGGAAAATTAAAAATAAGAAAAAATAAATAAATAAGAAAAAAAAAAAAAAAGGACAGGCTATGATTTTGAAAAATATGCTCAACTTCATCTAGTTAACACGAATTAACTGCCTCGGCCACAGCGTGACTGTGCTGCGTCCAGGAGCTGGGGGGATTGGTGCCACATAAAAAGCACCCCGGCTTCACCAGGCCAGGATCAGCCCTTGCCACAGCTGCACAGTGCCAGAAGCGGATTCATCCCCTGCCTTCTCACAGCACCCCCTCAAGTTGTGACAGTTCCTCTCCAGGTGAAGGAGAAGGTTACCACGCACATGGTAACCCGAATAGGAAGCGATGCAGGTCAGAAAGAAAGAAAGAAATCTCAAAACCAAACCAGTTCCCTGCTCTGCTTCACTGAAGAAGCCACGAGTGCCTGAGAGGAAGCCCTGCCTACCCTGACACCACTGACCAAAAGAAACATCCACAGAAACCGTCTCACTTGGCCAGTTCAGATTTGCTCAGGAGAGGTTGACAACTTAACTCTGTAATGACAGGCTCAATGCTAAATTGAGAATCATCTGTTCACACCACGCTGCCTTTCTGCTTGGTCAAGTATCATCTGTCCTCCCACGTCTCGCACAAAAGCGTGAAGTCCCGAAGCTGCACACGATGTACTCCAGTTAATTCAGCACAGGCATCACCAAAGGCCACAGCTGATGCAGATCCCATGTGGTGATCTGGCCAAAGACGGCAGCAGGATTGGGAAGTCACAGGCACGATGAAAACTACACACATACCAACATCCAAGTGAAGACACGGAGAAGACTAAATTTCTTCTCAGCTTCCAAACTCACTGTAAAGTTAACTTTGTTGAGCAATGACAAATAAAAATAATCTCCCCTCTTCCGAAAGGCAGTACAGCCAAGAAGCTGGAAAACCAAAACATCTGCATGCCTGATTCTGGGCTAAAATGGACAGCCTAAAAACTTCATAGATACTGATTGCCCTTAAAGGTGATCCATTCGCCCTATAAAAGGCCGTCACTTATTTCAGCAAACAGAAACACAGGTTTAGTTAGGAATTAGGCACCAGACAAAGAGATGCTCAATTTTGCACAAGACCACAAAGCAAACCTCATTCTTCAGGGCTTATACTTTCCCCTTCATACTGGAAAAAGAAGTGAAATAAAGTCCTCATGCCCCATGGGTTATTACTCACTCGTGGATGACACAAGCAACGGAGATCCCTGAGAAGAGCAAGGCGCTGCTTTGGCAGGAGACCATCCGAGATCCCAGGCTCTGCTTGAGGAGCCTCCTCTCTTTGGAGAGGATTAGGCTGAATCTAATTCTAGGTGTTTGACAGGAGACAGCAAGAAGGGAAGCTGCAATTTTAAGCTCATTTGGGAGGCACGCTAGGAGCAGATCAGAAGCACGTAGGCTCTTCTCTTTACAGACCCAATTCCACACTGACATATATGAGTGGTTTTGATGCATCTTAAGGCATCAAATTACATTCAATCTTCGTGAAAAAATACTGGTTTATGAGAACTGCAAGAGAGGAACAAAGGAGGAGATACACTCTTTCCTGAAGCTTCAAAAAATAAGACTCTTTCTCAAATTCATTGGCAGCTTTGCTACACATTTAAAGAAAATTGGTGAAACACACGAATGTTTTTCTTTTCAAAGCTTAAATTTTGCCACATTTGAACATCTGACACCAATTCTGAGGACTTTGCAAGGTATTAACCTTCAGAAAAGGCTGTATTACACATCCCGGTAGACAATATGAGAAACTTGCCATCTGCAATTAGAAATAGATTAAATTATTAAGTAGTTATCTAAGTACAAGAGTTCAGCCCCCTTTGAACTGTGCTGTAACAAAGTTCCTTTAGAAAACGGCTCCAAACTGTTCTTTTATGTGACAGATTCCTTGATGTTTTTCTCCTACTGAAATGATTTCTTATGTACTAAATAATTACAGCAGCTCTTGCTAACAACGTACAGTCCAACAGACCAAATTTGGCCTTACAAGTTGAAGAGGAGAGGAGGAATCAAATGAGACTTAAAAATAATGTAATACTTTACAGCAAGGCTTCTTCATGCATTACATATCCAAGAGTGCACTCAGACACTGCAAATCTAGAAGTCAAATATCTCCTTACAGCAGCCCCTTTCCTGACTATTGCCCCATCTAGACTGTAGGGAAACTTTGGGTAAGATCTCTCAAGTTACCTATTTGAGGATTAAAGAAATAGTATTTTTGCAAAGCAAGAAGAGACAAGGTAACAACTTGCCAGCTGATGGGAAGTAAAAGTTACTGCAGATTATCTGTTGCCAAACGCCAAAGCCAGGTGCCTCCAGCAGCTCATACCCACACTTCCAGGCTCCCCTAAACTACTCATGAGTAGTCTAGAAATGGAATTAAAAATAACAACCACCTTAATCTCTTCCAAGTATGACAAGAAGAGTGTAAGTATTCTATTTAAAACTAGATGTTTAAACAAACTTTCTGTTTGAGAAAGCCACTCTTGGCAAGTGAAAAGAACAAAAAAAACTCCATTCTGCCTGTCATTAAACCCCGCAAAGTTCCTAGTTGGGCTGACAACACCCTCTAGGCCATGCAACATTTCCTCAACACCCAAAAGCTAATGGACACCAGTGCACTGGGATACAGGGTAGGGAGGGGAAAGCTGTAAAACAAAAGAATGTAACTCCTTGTGCAAAGGCAAACAATGAAAGGAAGAGATGAAGAAAGCCAATGGGTGGCTGGGACTGAAATGTGATAAGCAAGAAGCTGGCACCTATTTATTAGAACCAGGGGCTGTAGAAATCTATTAGTGAGGTGCAAGAATAAACTCCCTCCTTTCTATTATCCCTACTAGTTATTTAATCCCTTTCTCCAGTAAATCCACTCTTGGCTCAAGTTACTTTGGAACACACAGCCAAAAGTCAATTAAAAAAAAAAAGAAGACTCACCTCCTGAATAGAAGGGAATGCAGAACTACAGAGGCCAGCAGTGGTGTTCTGATGGAGCTGCGCTCCCACTGCCCCCTACAACAGCTTGATGCCTACACACGTCAAAGAGGGATGATACAAGAGGGTTTACACATGCTCTTGTAGTTAAAGTATCTAAATAGTACACTTCCGCCCTGAATTCATCAACGTGCTTGTTAATAGCGCCACGTTTCAGTTGTTCTTCAGGAAAAGCACAGAAAACTCTTGCTGACATCATCATGATGTCAAGAGAACAAATCCAGGTCCTCTTGGAAGCTCTCGGGATGTTAGGAGTCCCCAGCCAGGAGAGGAGCCTGGATTCCTCCCGGCGGTACGTAACTGCACGGGGGCAGGTCAAGCCACAGGCCTCAGCGATGCATTAATAACACTTTATAATAATAGAGAAATGATGTCATGCTGCCGCTGCTGAAAACTTTGGGGATGGCTACGCTGCAGGCAGGAAGAGGACTGAACCCAGATGGCACCAGCACCGGTTCTGATCTGGCTGCTCTGAACACCGCCATCGAGCTGGGCCACTGCAAAACCTGCATGCAGGAATAAAGCTTAAACAAAACCAAGATTTCAGCTGCTTTTATCATGTTAGGCGAAGCTTGCACAGACGTACCTGGCAGTGCTGAGATCACAACTTACAAGGCAATTCAAACACACCTTAAATCTACTACAGGCTCAAAAGCAGTGCTAATTTTGCAACCTAATACACTCCTACACAAGAAGATAGTTTTTAAAATGCAAAAACGTATAAAGCGCTTTTCAACTAAAAGCAGAAGTTGACATTTGCCTCAGTAAAAAGTGTCGGTTCCCTCCTTCCTTTCCTGCATCCCGTGCTCCCAGCCCTCCCACTGAGCCCATTCAGCTGCTCACACAGCCCCAGTGTGAACCAGAGCAGGTAGCTGCTGCAGACTAAAATTAATCCAGGAGAAAAACAGGAGGGGAGAGGAAGAAAGACACCAGTCTTTGAGTCCCTCAAAACCAAATCAGCTCATTGGGGAAATCCAGTAAGAAGACTTTGTTACACTGGAACCAAGGGGAATAACCCTCGCCAGGAAGGCAAAGACACAAGAGCTGCTGGAAAGCCTCTGGAGACCGAGATGACCTGTTCCCTTCCAGGAAGCTGACGCAGCGCTCGCCTGAAAGGGGAAGCTGCCACTCTCCAGAATGGGTCTCCTTCTCTGGAAATCTTCCAAGCCCGCTTGGATGCCACCCCATGCCACGTGCTCTAGATGACCCTGCTGCAGCAGGGGGCTGGATAAATGATCTCTGGAGGTCCAACCCGAACCATTCTGTGACTCTGAGCAGCATCTGTCCCACACGCAGTGATTTTCAGGGGAGGCCCTCAACCTCAGCTCAGACAGCCCGGGTTGCTCAAGTTGGTTTTATCCAAACTTCCCAGGCAGTCGTCCATCGTGCAGGTAGCCAGGCCCCTCCACAAAGACACCACGACTCTTTCCAGGCCAAGCAGCCCACCTTTACCACACTACTTCGTAGTTGCATGGCTGCTGCTAAGAAAACCTCACTTTACTACACTAGAGGCACACAATTTCAAAAGCTCCTCCCAGATAACAAATACGAGTCCACACCATCCTGGAGGGCAATACCTAGCCAAGTCTCTTCCCTACAATTTAAAAGGTTTGAGGCCACCCATGAGCCACACAAATCTACAAGAGGGTCCACAATGCATTCACAGCTGAGCTCCCCTCCTGCTCCATTAGAAATGGGCCATCAGGTCCTCACCAGGAGGCAGAGAATCTCCTGGTGCCCACAGGTGGATGCCAGCCCTCCACTTACACAAACTCCTACACCAGTTAAGCACCTCCCTCAACATCTGCTCCACGACTCAACAGAGTTGAGTGGCACCCCAGCCCGGCACAGCCCACACAGCTACACTAACATGGATTAAGATCCTTCAGGTCCTACAGAGTAGAACTGATAACTACACGCTTAAAAAGCCTTTAACAGAAAGATGCAATCCAGTTGTTGGTTTCAAAAACCAAGATCTGCCCAGTTTCACGACTCTCTCAATCGTTGCCCGTACCAAGCCAAAGCAGGCAGAGCTTCGAGGAGCGCTATCGACCTGCGGCGAGCAAGAGGCTGTTGGCAGCTGCGAGGCCTTGAGACCGCGTACACCAGTCAGCAACCACAGGGATGATAACAGGCCGTCTGCCCAAAGTTTGTCTTGCAGGGAAAAGTCTGTGAAATGACTATGCACAAATCTCATTCAGGTTTTAATCCTGCCCCGGAGTTCACGCGGAATTTCAATGCACGCAGTCATTAGCGAGAGCCCCGATGCCAGGGTCAGGAACAGCACAGCTCCACGGGCTCCTTCGGCTCCCGACAAACAGTCCCTAAACAGAAATGGCCCTGTCTGTCCACGTCAGACTCAGATACGTCGGATGGAGCCGTTGCCCATATGGGCAATAATGGAGGACAGGAACTCTGGCTACTGGCCAACTGTCTCGTCCTCCACCTGCAAAGGTTACGGAGCAGAGCCTGGACGCCGTTTCCAGGCGTGCGAAGGACAAGAAAGTAACTGAGAGCAGCCCAAGGGGATCTCCCTGAAACAAGCTGTGCCCAGCGACGCTCCTCTGCGAGGGCTGGCCCTGCAGTGAGGCAGGGCGCAGCGTGCATGGTGCAGCCACCAGTGACCCGCACGGGGGCTGCGCTGCGCTCGCGGGGAGCCTGCGGGCGCGGGAGGCCACATGCCGGCGGGCAAGGCTTCAGGAGGGCTCCAGCAAGCCGGAAAAGGGGCCAACAGGAACCTCAGGGAGTTCCACAAATGCAAGCGCAAAGCCCTGCCTCTCGCACAGAGCATCTCCTCGCAGCGGCACAGACAGCTAGAAACACCCCCCGGAGAAACGAGCGGCCCGGGAGCCGGCACGGCGTCCCTGCCGCGAAGCCGCTGCTCCTGGGCAGCGCTGGCAACAGCGCAGGGAGCGGCAAGCAGCCCCTCGGCACGCGGCGCGCTGCGCCTGGCTTGGGCCACCAGCACAGGGACAGGGACCTGCCGCAGCCAGGCCAGGGAGGCCACCGGGGGCAGGGTCGGCACGCAGGAGGTGCAACAGGGGCTGGCAGGGACGGGCGCATTCAGCCTGGGGCAGGCAGGGGCGTCACTGCTACCTGCCACTGCCAGGAGGGTGGTCAGGCAGCGGGAAGGCCCTCGGGATCGGGGGGCCTTGGAGATACCCAGAACTCAGCTGGACGCAGCCAACTGGACAACTTTTAGTGGGAGGCTGCCCTAGAGATTTCCAGGTATCCCTTCCCACCTACGTGGTTTTACAGGGTGCACAACCCATGCAAAATACTAGAGATGACATTCAGTGCAAGGCTAGTGCTGGTAACCTTAAATACTGAACAATTCCCAGGAAACAATTCCCTTTACAAGCCACACCAGGAACTGAGTTGTAAACTCCTACGGCATGTTCTAACTTTATTTTCTTTTCGCAGCATTTTTAATCCCAAATAACGGTACACAGGCTACCAGCTTGTTGCAACCCAGGAAACAAAGCTGGGACAGATAACATGTGCATCTTGCTCCTTTATAAAACCAAGCACAACTAGGGGAAAAATGTATAAAGGGGACAACAGACACGACTTTTCAGAGTGCAAAGTTGCAAAGTAAGGGTAGGACAGAAAAGTGGAAAGAACCAAAAGCAGCTGCTGATGGAAAGCAGCCAAGCAGGGTGGCTTGGCCACCTTAACTCTCCTTCCCCCTTGTTTGCTTTGCTCCACACTTCTACACAACTCCAGAAGAATGGGGTAAAAGGAGGGAACCGCACAAAAACCCTGTCCCTTGCATCCATGCTTCAGAGAACAAGGAAGTCCCACAGAAAGGCTTTTACGAAGGAAAATGGCTGAGCACAAATTCATGCCAGGCCACCCTCGGTGTTTATATTCCATAAAAATCCAACCCGAACCCTGGTGCCTCTCCTTTCTCTTCCCGTGAGTTTAGACAAAGGACAATCAGACAGGAGCGCGAGGCTCCGGGCCGGAGGCTAATGGCAAAGCGCACAACAAAGCCGCGCAGGGAAGGCAAGGCCAAGACCAGCAGGACTCGCTTCGAGCCACCAGCCCGGGCTGCCCCAGCGCTCCCTACCACCGCCCTTGCCCCTACCCTAGTGCCTCCCCGCATGTCCCCGTGAGCCCTTCTCCCTGCCCCAAACCCACGCTGCCCCCCGGGGCCTCCAGTCTCGCTCTCGCAGGGTGCTCCAGCCCCACCAGCCCACCCCTCTTGCCCATGCCCGGATCCCAGCTCTGCCCTCTGCTCACTTCTGCCCAAGCCCCCCAACTCCCCACACGCATCGTGCCACCCTCAGCCCCACAGAGCCCAGCAGGGCTCTTCTCCTTGCCCAGCCCACCTGGACCTGCCCCAAACTCCACCCCACACCGTGCAAGTTGCCCCACACAGACCACCCCATCGTGCCAAACACGTGGCCTCACGTCCGCCCCCACACCGTGCTTCACCCCATCCCACCCCACCCCACCCAAACGCCCCGTCCCTCCCTAACGCTCTGCCCCACAGCGCTGCCACCCACCCAGCCCACTGGGGGCGCCCCGGTCCTGCCCCCCGCCCCATGCCCCCATCCCAAACCTGCCCTCGCCCCATGCAGCCCTGTGCCCACCCACAGCCTTCCCACTCACCTCCCCATGTCTCTGCCCCACACAGACACCCTCCAGGCGCCTCCCTCGCCAAGCACAGCCGCCCATCAGCCACCCACACCCCAGCGCACAGCACAGCCCAAACCAACCCGCCCCACGGCAAACTCACGGTACAGCCCTCCCCACGGCACCCCACACCCCAACCTGCAGTACTACCTGCCCCATGGCGCCCCACACCCCAACTTGCGGTATAACCCGCCCCATGGCACCTCAAACCCCAACTTGCGGTACAACTCGCCCCACGGCACCCCACTCCCTAACTCACTGTGCAACCAGCCCCACACCCCAACTCGCGGTATAACCCGCCCACGGCGCCCCACACCCCAACTCACGATACAACCCGCCCCACACCCCAACTCGCGGTACAGCCCTCCCCACGGCGCCCCACACCCCAGCTCGCGATACAACTCCCCCCGGAGCCCCCACAGAGCTCCCCACGCCCCAGGCCGCCCCAAGCCCTCCACAGCCACCGCACAGTCCTGCCCACCCCAAAGCCACCCTAGGCCGCGGCACTCGGCGCACGTCCCAACCCAATCCCATCCCGCGCCCCACCCGCCCCACAGGGCCCCAGGGCCCGT
>JAUBNY010000809.1:2782469-2795815 GCA_032275445.1 Crypturellus soui
GCCTCCTCCTGGCGGCGGCGGCGGCACCGGGCGGCCTCGTGCGGGCCTGGCACCGCGCAGGGACACACACACACACGGCCTGTCCTCACAGCCCGCACGCACGCACACACACACACACACACACACACACACACACACAGCCTGTCCTCGCAGCCCTCCTCTCTCACGCACACACGGCCTGTCCTCACAGCCCGCACACACACAGTGCCTGTCCTCGTGGCCCTCCTCGCACACACACAGAGCGCCTGGCCCTGTGCCCTCCTCACACACACACACACACCCCGCCTGCCCTCATGGCCCTCCTCGCACGCGCGCAGACACACACACACACAGAGTGCCTGTCCTCGTGGCCCTCCCCACACACGGCGCTTGTCCTCGTTCTCCCCGCACACACACAGTACCTGTCCCCGTGGCCCTCCACACACACACACACACACACAGAGCACCTGTCCTCGTGGCTCTCCTCACACACACACAGCGCCTGTCCTCGTGGCCCTCCTCGCACTCACACCCCGCCCGTACTCCTACACACCCCATATGTCTCCACATCCCTCTTCCCGCCCTGCTCTACTCACACCCCAGCCTGTTCCCAGCCCTCCTCGCAGACACCCCTCGCCTGCCCCCACACGGCCCCGACTGACCTGGCGCACAGCCCTGCTCACACACAGCACAGCCTCTCCCGCGGGACCTGCTCAGCCGCTGGGGACACCATGGTGCCTCGCAGGAGCGGCCGCCCTGGTGCTGGGCACGAGGCCTGGTCCTCCCCGGGCTGCTCCTGCAACCACGCTGCCGAGTAGGAAAGGATTCGGTGGGACACAGAAAAATAACAGGATTATCCAGAATAAATATTTACAAGTCGCATCACGGGACACTTAGTAGCTGCACACGAAGAACTGGCCGCTCATGTAGCACTAGCTGCTCTTTGCAGACGCTCAGCTGCTTTGTGAACGACAGTGACACAAACACGTCAGACCGTCCCGGCTGAGCAAGAGCCGGGCACCTTGTGTGAGCGGGAAGGAGGGGAGCTGGCTCCGGCTCTTGCCATGTCCACATCTCCCACCACCAACAGCTTAAACCCCTGCGTGCTACACACCCCCAGCTCCTCCTGGAGCAAACGCGGTGCTTCAAGAAGGGTTTTCTGGGTGTTTTGAGCAGGAAAACTCCATAGGAATGGCCCCACCACCACCTCTCCCCTTCCCTTAGCCACCCCGCTGCGTCCCAGCCATGCTGACACCAGCACTTCCAGAACCGCCCTGGTCCAAAGCACCATGAGGATGAACCAAGATAAAACCTGAGGGCGGAGGGAAGGGGAACGATCTGCCAGCTTGAGCTGTGGGGCCATGGCCAGCACGTGCCCATGCCGGTGCCTTGAGGCACGGTGCTGCAGGCCCCCTGGGACAGGGACCATGCCGCATACGGGTCAGGACGAGCCGCTGCAGTGCAGCTGGGACCTTGCTGCAGGGGTACAGCTGAGCCTGCGCAAGAAAAAAGAAAAACAAACAAAAAAACAAAGGAACAAGAACATCACATTATCAAAATACAGCCCGGACTCACTCACCTCTCTGCTTGCTGCCCCAGCACTCTCCGCTCTCCTGCTAGTGCCAGGGCTCTCGTGATGCTCGCATTGCTCTCCCGGCACTGGGGAGCCCTTTCTCCTGCTACGCGCTTTGCTCCTGCCAGGAGCCACCCAATCCCTGGCACGGGAGCCACGCTGGGACGGAGGGGTAGCAGGGACGGCAGCAGTGCCCCTCACATTGCCCCTTCGTGCCATGACGGGCCCTGCAGAGAGACGACTCAAGGGACGGGTATGTGCTTTCATGTCCAGTTTTATTAGTGTTGCATTAGTACCATAAAATAGTTGACGAGGTTGAGCACGTTGCAATTTGTTCCAAAAAAAAGGCTATTTACATTTAATCCGTCTTCCTTAAAAAAAAAAAAAAAAACCCGAACAATACAACAATGAAACAGATGGACAACTCAGGAATCTACAAAGTGGTAACGTCCCTTCAAACGTGGTGTGGACACGCTCACGCTGCGCCTCCGCTAGCGCGGCGCCTCCCCACGGCTGAGCCACGTGGGCAACCGGCCCGCAGTGCCCTGCGGCCCCCCGGCCAACACGCCAAGCAGCAGATGCCCGCGGGCAGCTCAACACCATCCACTCTCCACAAGGAACCTGGCGACATGCTGCTTTCTATGTGTTGTGCATCCCCTTCTCCCCTTCAGCTCGTCCCAAAGCACCTGAGCGGCACTCGGAGAGCTGGCCCTGCCAGGAGCGTCTCCCACAGCTTCCGTGGGAGCGCGGCTGAAGGGGCTCCCGAGAGCGTCGGGAGATGGGGCTGCGCAGTGCTGGCCTCAGAACCACCACCTGGAACGGGTCCCCTGCAGTGCCCTGCTGAGGCCAAGGCCTGCCGAGCAGGGGCACAGGGGCAGCACACCTAGCCTAGCCTGCGGAATAAAGCAGGACCCCTTTGCCACTGCCCTAACCCTAGCTTCACGCTCAAACACAGGCGCCCTTGGTGTAGCCAAGGACAGCGGAAGACTATGGGCCCTGATTCATTTCGCCTGGATTTTCCCCTTGAGCATCAGAGCCTTAGGTGCAACACCGTCAGCCTGGCTAGTGAGGACTCCCTGTGGCACACAGGCGACAAGGGAATGGGCAGAGCTGTCCTGGGCAAGCTGTGGCTGAAACGTCCCCGCTGCTGGAGGCAGCATGCGGCCTTCGCCCGCATCCCAGCATCCGCGGGTCAGCGCGCTTCTCTGCCGAGCCAGACGGGCCCATCCCCAGCAAACCCGGCCAGCCGCTCCTGCCCTCCCTTGGAGCCACGCAGAGTGAAGCGACAAGCACACGCTAATGAGAGCAGCAGGCGCAGCGGAGGCGGCAGCGGCTCTCCCCAGGCTCACTGGTAATTAAGAGAGAGGCTGCAGGTACCACCGAGATATAAACGGTGACAGCGTCACTGGACGGCAACGACAGCACTGAGCTAAAAAAAGCCGCCCGAGTTCCCCGCGCAGTCGCCAGTATGGCGGAAGGAGCAGTGCACGAGGGACTTACAACTCTCTGTCCCACCCCAAGTCCAGGGAAATCGCACTGGGGCCCAGGACGTGTTCGAGATGCTCTGGAACCCAGCGCTGCCCCTCCAGTGATCCCTGGGCAAGCTGGGAGCTGGGCTCCGCCGCGCTCCGGGGGCGCAGCCCCTTCCCAAACCGCCAGAACCAGGCGCTCGCTCAGACATCCACTGCTTTAGAGACAGAGCTGTTTCTCCTCCAGCCAGGGAAAGAAACAGCTGCAGAAAACAGCTCCATACGGGACAAGGGGAACGAGAGCAGCACAACATGTGCCGGTGAGAGCAGCACCACCGAACTCAGGGCAACAGTAGGGCTCCCGCTGCACGCAGCTGCCCACGGATCAGGCCCAGCCAGCCCTGCGGCTCTGGAGCCAGGAAGTCTCCTCACCGTGTGGCAGAACCAAGGTAGCTTCTTGCAGGAGAGAAACTCCACGGAGATGCAGGCCGGCTAGTGTCAGGAGTGCTAAGAGCTTCCCGGCGAATTCACGTGTGTAAAATTAGAGCAAAAACATGAACCAACATGAAATGCAACAAGTGGGAGCGTTCCTCTCACACATACGCACGTGTACACACATATACAGAGTAGAGCAGGGCAACACATATTCCATGGGCAGGACCCTGGCAATCCTGTACTAGCTACCGTTTTGTTTCTCTACAGTAGGTTGAAATACAAAGAGGAGCACAGTGACGGTTCCCCCCTACCCTCCCACCCTCCCCAGTAAACAAAGTTATTGCAGTCGGTCAGTTCACCCCCTCCGCGGTGATGCCGCACGCTGGCACGTGGGGATCCTGCTGCTGGAACCGAACCCAGTCGCTCTCCTCGCAAATGCGTGAGACTTGAGGAGAAAAAAGAAAAGATATCACACACTGACTAATTTCCCTTAAAAAGCTTTTTGATGCATCACCCTCCATTTAAAAAACAAAAAGTGATGTGCTTGTAACGTGGTCTCCCACACTCCTGCTGCTAGGCAACGCTATGCAACCCTAGCGCATCAGTTCGGGTCAGCTTGAAACGCTCGGACCAGTGGACGCGACTAGGTTCAGTCCAGAGAGAAGCCTTTGCTGTGGCCAAGTGCACCGCAGGAGGAAAGGGAATACCGCGTCTGGAGCGGGAGGGCCTGCCCAGCAGCCGTCACTGTGTGCACTTCCCAGGAATGCCCTGGGAAACCCTAAAAGCAAAAAGTCACCTCTGCAGCACACGGAGGCTGCCTAGAGCTGCTGGCTGTCACACCAATTCTTTCTGGGTGCCATTCCCTCGAGCTGACACCCCATGTGTCATGTCCCAGGCAGCAGCAAGGTGCACAGGGCGAACACAAGCACAGCTGGACCCACGCTGAGCCTGGGTGACAGACACCCCGAAGTCTCACTCCTCGAGTGCCTGGGATGCCTTGGTGCTCGAGGTGGCCAGAGAACCTGTTCAGCTTCATCTCATGTCCAAGCTACACGTCCACTGCAGCTCAGGACTGAAACCACCACAAAGCCTCCATCCACGGGCACTGCCCTCTCTGCTAAGGCAAACGCACACGTGCTGGGGAAAGGAGGCAACCAACCAAGAAATGCCCACGGGAAGGAACGTTCAGAAATGAGAAGGCGAGGACAGATCCCATCTACAGACCAGGCCTGGCACCCTCCGCTATCCCTACAGGGGCCCGTGCCGGGGAGCACCGGTGAGAGGTGACTCAAGAGGCCGGGTGAAGCTGCCCGGTCACTGCCCACGGAGCAGGCAGGCGCACAGGGAGCTGGCGGCAGGCTCCGCGGTCACAGCAGGACAAGGGCAGTCACGGGGGCAGCGGGGCAGATGGACAGGGAGGCGGCTGGACACCCGTCTGGCTCCCAGAGTGGCCGCAACAGCAACTAACATCTCGCGGACAAGAGCTCTTCTTCCTGGGTTTTGCCTGTTTTTTTTGGCAACTATTTTTTTCTTTTATGAAAGTGTTTTAAAAAAAATCTGTAGCTATTAAAAAAATCCTTTCCCTTTAGAGGCTGGATGAGGTTTTATTGACAGGTAAATAACCATTGCAAGTATGTAAATAGCAGCAACCCCACTGAAGTGGTGGCCCTTTGCAGCACAGGCGGATGTGGGGACATTGCGACTGGCTCCGTTTGGTCACTGTCACAGACCTGGGGCAGTGGCGTTTCCTTACACCAGTGTTTCCTAACTTGCTGGCCAACCTCCACAGGCCTCACCTCAGCACAAACACCTCCCTGGCACAAACACCTACCCAGCTCCGTGGCAGACCCTCGCACCCCCCGCAGGAGGATCTCCTCCCCTGACCTCCCAGCTACACCGCTGGGGCTGCTTTTCAAACCAGACAGCCCCCCAGGCTCGCCGATCGCTCGGCTTTTGGCATCAGGAAGAAAGACTGGCCATATTTTTTCCGAGGAATGTGGAGGTGGGGGGATAGACACACTAACACGCGCGACCTTTCGCAAACCCATTCAGGCTGATCCGTGGCTCCCCAGCTCACACACACCAATGAGGTCTCAGGTTAATAAGCAGTGCAGTTATTCAGCTATCTGCTCATAAGTGGTAGGTGTTCTCGGGCAGGTTGCCTGCTCCTGCCGACTCCCCCACGACTTTATGTTGTCAGCACATCTATATTTAAGACTTTTTTTTTTTTTTTGCCTTTGTTTAGAGGGGTTTCCTTCCCTTGTAGTAAACTGAAGAGTTAATAGAAAAAGTAATTCAAAAGTAATCCAAGCACATCTGTAAGTAATTCTGCAGGAGAGAGGGCAGAGCGACGCAAGTCAGAGTTGGCACGCGGTTCCTGGCTCCTGGTGTGCAGTCTCCGGGACGGACAGAGGGTCCTTCCGCCGAGCACGGCTAGAAGTTAGATTTGGAGTGTCCAAATATGCAGATGGGAAAGTGCTTGACATGAGAGGACCACTGCGCTGCCAGCTGGAAGAACTTGACGTCGTTCCACTCCACCCCATCGATCAGGACTGCAAGGAGGGCAAACAAAGAAAGAGGTGAGTTCGGAGATGCCGAGCAGAGACGCCGGCTCAAAACACGTTTGTTAGGAAACTCCTGCAGCTGGGACAGGGGGGACCTGCGCGCACGCTGTGCTCACTCCACAGGCAGCTCTGTCTTGCTGTCACTGGAACGAGCTGTGTGCAGTGGGCTGCGGAAGGCTCAAGCACCAGCCAAGTTTAGCGAGACCAGCCCAGATTGTTATTCTGGCACCAGCCCTGTATCGTTTCTGTTCTCTGACACTGGAGCAGCTCGTCCTGCTGACTTCAGCTTCACCTGATCTGACCTCTCCAATTTCCTAAAGACACTTCACCTTCTCCTCTGGGCAGCCTTACAGAGACAGGCTCGAGTCTCTCTTCACTGGCACTTTTGGCTGGGATGCAAGGTGCTGATTCAGAGGAGTTCCTAGGACAAGCAGCACCTTCCCAGGACCCAGACCCATGAAGCAATGCCCACCAGAAGGATTATTGCAGCCTCTGCTAAAGATATGAGGGGACATATCCATGCCCCTGCCTCGGGAATACCCCCTTATTTTGGCTCTAGGACACCAGGCAAGCCCTTTGCCCGGATGACATGGTTAGCAGCTGAGCCTCACACTGAAACTCTGGGGGACACTGGCACGGCACTCACCCCGCAACATGTTCTGCTGATGTTTGGCTGTGCAAATCAACCTGCTGATGCCTTCAATACACTGGCTCTTTGACTCAATCTCTTTGTCTTTAGTCTTCTTGGGCAGGAACATCACTGTAAGAAACCAAATTAGCACACAATGAACATCTGCCACCCACAGGAGCTGGAGTGAGGCTCACTTGTATTTTTCCATTTAAATGCTGATTAAAGCCAGATTTAAATTCTGATCTTTCAGAATTTATTCTAAGAATTTCAACCTCTACAATTACTCCTGTTCTACGGAAGCTTGATCACACAAGCGCTTCGAGGCATCACTGATACACACAAACATCCAGGGCCTTAGTGTCACTGCCTGAAGCATTCCCAGCTCATAGCCCACGTTCCAAAGGGCACCTTTGGAGTAACTTCCTTTGGAAAACAGCGGCATCCGGAGCAGTGGCCGGTCCAGCCACGCAGGGGATGCGCGGGGCAGCCACACCACCTAGGGGGAATCCCACACACTGCAGAGCGCTCCCAGGTGCCACGCTCCACAGCGGCCTCCCCGGCTTGCTGTTCTGACAGCCACAGGCTCTAGGGCTCAGGCTTCCAGGTTTATACAGGGAAAAGCTAATGCACGGCTTTGGCTGGCTGTGAGAGCCAGGCTTCCAAGCAAGGGCATCAGTGAAAGGTCTCTGCTGGGGCTGCTGCCACATGCTGCGACAGGACGGTGTGAGCACCCGTCCTGCCCCACCTGCACCTCAGTGACACGCCACAGGAGAGAGCAGGGCATGGACCTGCAGGCTGCAGGGGCTGCCCTGCGCCTGCACACAGGGGCACAGCTCTCTTGATCTAAGCACCCCAAAGCAGGACCAGAGGGTTCACAACACAGCGCAGGATGGCTGTCCAGAGCAGCGCACCTGCAGGGTCTCTGCAGGGCCCATAAATGACCTGCTCTGTCCCCATTTTGTCCTTTGGGGCCAGATCGTCTCAGCTCTTCAACAAGCGTGAAAACATCCCCTTCTCACAACATGAAGAGGGATCATCCTTTCAAGCATCCCTTCATCTGATGCAGTTAGTTCTACTCTACAGAGAGTCCAGGATCTGGGGGCTAGACATGCAACTAAGGCTCTAACAGACGGGCAGCCCTGGAGCCGCACAGCAGGGAGAGCAGTGTTGCATTGCTGCCTTCCGGCAACAGCCAACGTGCGACAGCCCACCTCACCTTTCTTGTTCTTCTCTTTTGTCACGACTGTCATGGACATGGTCGGAGTGGTAGCGATCTCGCCACTGGCAGGTAACCTGCTGACCTGGAGGGACCGGAAAGTGCATTTCAGTGTGTTTTTGGTAGTGGAGGGGTCCTTCTTCTCTGGGTCTTTTTTTCTGTCCACGGGTGCAGCTGCAATCCAGTAATCCACTTGCAGGCCCATCAGCTCAGCACCAAGGCTCTGGCTAGAAAACAGATGAGGATCATTTCTGCACGGCACTCAGCAGCATTCCCAGCCATTCCCAGGCACCCACGGAGCAACTCACACCCCGGTCTGGTTACATCTGTCTCCTCCTCCTGCCCCCCTTCCTGCCCATGTGCTCCGCCAAGGCAGACGAGACATTTTCTTCTCCCTGTTTCCCTCTAAGAAAGCTCATGAGGGAACTCCTGTGTTGGGAACATGCTCTGCAAGTCCTGTGGTGTTTGCCAAGTCACAGTGGATTTTGGGACGTGAGCTTCCATTGAAAACCCCCACATGTAATGCAGCAACGGGCAGGCATCACACAAACCACATGCCAGGGTCTTTCTTGAGCCAGAAAGGGGAAGATGAGTGACTTGGGGAATTCCACCCACTCCCCTTGCTTGCTCACTGCCTCTTACATCATTTGTCTACCAGTCTGTTGGCTGATTACTTTTAACTGTGTCCCTTGTCAGAGCAATGGTTAATAAAGCTGAATCCATGATCCTGAATGAAGCATTCACCCCCCTCCCCGGCCTGGGCAACAAGAAACCCTCAGGTCAGACGAGGGTGGTGTTATGGTCCTCTCAGCAAATCTTTTCCTCTGCCCTGTCATTTGTCAGCTGCAACCAGACTGCAGAGCACAGTTGATCCTGGATTATCAAAGTTACATTTTGGTTTCCCCGGGCAATTTTAGAGGTGATTTCTTTTTTAAGGTATTATTTTGGAGATGCAGCTTTGCATTTTAATGCTTCCTTGCATCATGTTTCTCATTTCAGTGGTAAAGATGTTACATCTTAATGTTCACTAGGTCTAAGCAGGATTTTCTATTCCCTCCCTGGTTGAATAAGTGGCTTAATCTTTTAGTCTAGGTCATTCTCTGACCCCTGTGCTGTTACACACAGATCCACGGAGATGGAATAATGCTGAGCCTAAATGTCTTTTCAGCTTAAGGCTGTGTGCTGAAATGATCAGGAAGCAAGGTGGCAAATTCACAGAACTAGGGTGCCAGCCTCAGAAGTGCCACCTCCAAGACTCGGTTTTGATGAGTTACTCTATGGACGGACACAGGTTCCCAAAGCACTTCTGCTGCAGAGCTCAGGCGAGAAGCCAGCACAGCCTCCAGGGCACTGCGGGGCCCGGCCTGGGCCCAGGAGGACTCATCTGTCCTCCAACCACACGGAGACCAACCAGGGGAACTGCCAACGGGCCAGGCTAAAGGCCACACACTTCTTCCAGCAGCTGGGTGCACGCTAACCTGGGACTTCCACACTTCCACTTCCTCTCTTGAGAGAGAACTTGCAAGCCATTTTTAGAAGTCAGGCGTTACAGGGCCTCTTGGGGCTTTCTGGGGTAGGCAGGGAAGGTCTCACCGAGGGAGAGCAGCAGCTCCTCCAGACCTGCTGTCTCCAGCAGGGACAGCAGCACCTGGGGAGAGCACGAGCCAGGCTGCCTGCAGACCATACCTGCAGGCACCGCCAGCATTCACAGCATGGGATTGGGCATGTTAGAGGGGACCATCTCGCCCCATCTTTCAGCACCCATATGCAGACCTGTTGCCCAGGAATTAGCCCAAGCCTTCCTTGACCTGCTGATCCTGCTACCAGACAAGGCAGAAGAGGCAGAGAAGCTCCTGACACGCTTTCCTTCCTGTGTACCCTAGTCCTTTCCTTTCTCTCTTTTAATTACATCCTGTTAGTTTCATTGTGCCCTGCTAGGTCTTGCACTGCAAGTTTGGTAACAGCAATTCAGCCTTCACAGACCCACCACCACTGCTGTGAGTTTATAAACCCTGATAATCTTTCCTTGCGGTGGGGGAGGGTCTCAAGTCTTTTTAGCGACCCCTCTCAAGGTTGCTGTCTGTCCCCTTGACTGCCTTCGGCTGCCATCCTCTGCACCTTCTGACCTTACTGCACCCTTCTGGAGATGGAGCCTGGAGCTACAATCAGGGCACAGGGCAGCTGGGCAAACTGGGCAAATGTTTTATGTAGCAACAAAGTGAGTCCTGGTCAGGACAACTCTTTACTGGCAGTTTTCTGGTAGTTGCTTCTGTTTACTCCCATAGATTTCAGTTAAACTAGCTCAAATTCGCCCACAGGTGCTGTCTCCTTGCTGTTAAGGTAACCTCTCAGGCATGAAAGGAGACTGCACAGTACCTCCCTACAGCTATCAGCTCCTTATCGCAGGAGCTCAGCCTGCTTCTTCCATGGCATCGCTCTGACTCTCAACTTACTTGGTCACATCTGTTCAGACCTTGAAAACCTTATCATGGTAATTGTGAGGGGCTAGATTAGCTGGGGAACAGGTATTTCGTGTTGCTCCGAATCACAGTTAATACTTTCTCTGGCTACAGGTATCACTAGCAGAACCAGTCCAAAAGGGGAGATGCTAAAATATTAACCCTCCAAAACAGGTGGTCACAGTGGCTAATTAGACTGTGTGAAAAAAGGCTGCTCTTTCTAGTTTCCTTGCTTCTGCCTTTGAAAAATGCAGCCTTTCCACAGAGTGCAAGACTCTTCTGCTCTGCCCAGCTCCCCAAGGTCCAGCAAGCAATTCCAGAGGCAAAAGAGGTGGAAAGCAGAGGTGACAACTTTAAGCATTCACCAGGGAGGAAGGAAGTAGAATTATGGGTTTTCTTTTAGAAGAGGATTCCTCTCACCTGTGTATCAGGTAAGACAGCCAGGGGGTGAAGGAGACCAAGCGCAATTTACCTTGGGGACGAGAAGCTGCCTGTGACAGATGGCGAGGAAGGTGGCGTCGGGGAGGCTTCTTTAACAGCAGGCGACACAGACGGTGGGGTAGAAGAAAGGACACTGGAGCTAGAGGGAGCGGCGTCATCAGAGTCACCTTGGAAAGAAAGAGTCAGACTGGGGGGTCTGTTTGGCAGCCGGTGCCACCCGCCCTGCCCCCCTGCCCACTGCGCTCTGCACAGGATCTACTGGCTCTGCCCCGGCCTGGGGCAGAAGTCGAGCAGCCACCACCCTCCAAACTCACCCCATGGGACTCTCTATACTCAGGTAAGATGCCAGGATGGACATTCACTCTGGCCACCCCATCTAGCATCTGCTCTCCTGGGATTTGCTCTGCAATTCCCAACCAATTTCAAGCCTCTTGCACTGTATCAGTGAGAGCCCATCCATCCATCCCTACTAGGCAATCTTCCCCCATGACCATGGCAGATCAGCATCATTCCTGGAAGACACCTGGAGAATCCAGAAATTTGGGGCTGATCATAGGAACTTCTCCATTTCTTCTTGTTTCTACCTTCCATAGCCTCATGCAGAGCCTCTGAGGACTGGGAGCAGCATGGCCGTAGGGAACAACCCACAGGAGGGCCTTATGTGGAAGAAGCTCCAACCCAGGCTTAAGCGTTAAGCAATGTAATAAACAGTCCCAACAGATTAGGAAAACAATATATTCCTAACTAGTAGTGTGCATGAAGGAGGGAAATAAGCACATTCACCCTGATGAAACTCCACATACTTACACATAGAGTGGGCCCTATCATTCAGTTTCACCCTCCCCTATTAGAAAATCTGGGTCCAAATTAGTTGTCAGTTTGGTAAATCAGACCCTTCTCTGGAGCTCCCAGTGTTGGGTATTTGTGACTGATGTTATTAGGCAACTGAACCCAATGTAGAGATGGGCATAAATTCCAGTGAGTTGCCTGTCCAATTTGAAAAAGGGACTTCAAATAACTACTGCAGTAAAACCCACCCTAATGAGCAATCTTAAGAAAAAGAGGTGTTTGGGCATATCTGAGTAGAGATCTTAGAGCAGGTTCCCTGGATGGGGATGGGGGCACTCAGAGAGCAAGGACAGCTGTTGAGAGTCAAAACAGCAGAACTGGGAACTAACACGGTCCAACTCCACCTTAATAAAACCCCCAAACCAACAGCAATGGATAAATCTGTTGAGCTCAAGTAGTCAAGCTCGCATGACCTGTGTGACATGAAGTACATACAATACCTGATGTTGCAGAAGATTGTTCCACTATTCCAACCTTCACCACCTGGAAAGAGGGGGAAAAACAGAACAGCTCTAGGAAACAGCAGACCCATGAAGTTCAGGAACACCTGCACAAAACCAAGCCAGTCCTATAACTACTTGAGCACTGTCCTTGCAGGCAAAGGATAACACGAACGTGGAACCTTCCAAGAGCGACGCAGAGCTCAGCAGCATCTGACTGAGCTGCACCAGCTCACAAGGCTTCCCTGGCTCGAGACAGCACAAGGCAGCGCAGCCCTGCAGCGCTGTTACAGACTGCCCTGCTCTGGAGGGCCTGGGGGCAGCCCTGAGCTGCTCCAGCTACTGTGCCTGGCCCTGAGACCCAGGGCAGCAGGGAGGAAAGAGGAGTGAGACCATCTCTAATGCTGCTTTGATGCACCTGCTGATGACACAGATACTGCTTCCAATGCACAAATGCAGCCATTTGCAAGGTGCAGAATAGCTGGGCTTTGTCAGGAAGCCACAAAAGCAGCAAAATACAGGTTTTGACTAGAGTTTTCTAGTCTCCAGACACAGGAAGCATCCAGCAAAGAAAAAGCTCCTGGCAAAGCCTGCAGGCATGCACATGGATAAACCATCACATGGATGTGTCAGAATGATTTGGTCACATCATGACAAATGTGAAAACAGCTTCTGGTATGACCCACCACCAGCTGGCACATCTAGGATGACCATAAATATTACACCTGGAGAGCTAACAATAATTTGTGGAGCAGAGCATGCTATATAGCAGTTGACTAGCCAGTAAACACAAGCTTCCAGGAATAAACTATGTCTAGAAAGACAAAGTGATCCTTGGGGATAGATAAAGCATGGCTCTTCTATAAAAATAACCTGCTAGGGTACATGGCAATCATTACATTTCTACACTGCAGATCGAAGATCCCTCTTGGAGGTCCTTAAGAACTTTGTATCTAGGGCTAATATCTATAATAAAAGATAATAATAATAAAAAAAAGAGAGAGAAAGAGCTTCATAGTGACCCCAAGTCACTAAAATCTGTGTTAGGGAAATTGTGTCGCTCAATGTATTTAATTTGAAAACAAAATATGGTTAAACTTTGACAAGAACATGTCTAAACCAAATCTCTAAGGAGCAGATTTCTATGCTACAGAGTTGAGAGGAAGCTGCCAAGCATTAGAAGTGAAATGCTGCACAGCCCTTTGGTGTCCTTGGAGGAGCAGGATACTCAGCACTTCAGATCCTGGAGAGCTCTCAAGCTCTCTGGTGGATTCTTGGTTGGCTCCGCTC
>JAUBNY010000809.1:2796285-2810613 GCA_032275445.1 Crypturellus soui
GAAATGTGCATCCCGGGAGCTCTTCTGGCAAGGGGCCATCGGCCCCAGTTGGTACATGGCTGACGGGCCTTGCAGTCCTCACCGCTGCCCCCAGCATCCCCCTGGCCCCTCACAAGGTCTCGTTCCCACCAGCTCAGAGCTCGTCTGAGCAGGGCAGCACTGCTGTGCCCGAGTCTTGGTCAGAAACTGTGCACAAGCAGCCAGGGCAAGCATTTCTATAAGCAGTATAGTCATTCCAGAGCTCCTGGACAAACCTTCTCTGAGCCCCATTTGCTTGGGCATAGCACTGAATAAATCAGCCGAGAAAAGCTTTGTGATACCTAACAGTAACAGTGAACAAGCTCTAAGCCCTTTGAAACCTTCTGGGCTTTTCCTGTTATTGGGATGGGTGAAATGGCTGTTTTATGGCAGCGTTTCTTCACCGTCCCTCACAGTAGATGGGAGAAGACCACAGCGAAACTCAGGAACAGGGAACGAGCTAGGTAGGCTGGTGTCTCCGTGCCAGCACAAGACTGCTCACCTTCCACCAGAGCAGAGCACTGTGGAGATCCGCAGGGAGCAACACCAGAGCGAATGCAGGGGCAGCCCAGGGGCAGGGCAGACTAAGTCCCTTAAACGCCTAGGCATTTCGGATCAGCTCTGATGCACTGACAGGGATACAGACAGGAACATGCCCATGCCGGCTTTACGTGCCCAGGCTGGCAGGGGCTGAAGAACAAAATAGGTAGCAGGGAAAGGATAGAAACTAAAAGAGCAGCAGGGCTGCAAAGAGGACATCCAGTAGCTGAAGAGCTATAGAGATACGCTTTTGGCTGCGGGTCAATGTCATTATACTGAAGTTTTAAGGAACTGAGGAGCAGCATCCATTTAGGGGAGGAGATCTAGAAAAGGCCAAGTACCTAATACACAAAACACATTGACAGAAGCACAGGAACACCCTGCCTGGACACTCTGCACTCCTGAGGTAGGAACGTTTAAGGACAGAGCAGAAAAGCCAGAGACTAGTATCTTAAAACATATTAATATGTATTAAGTAGTAGTCACCATCTCATACTCAAACACAACAGTGATATAAAAGATCTGCCTGGTGGGATGTACTATTTGTTCTCCACTAGTGGATGGGACAGCAAGAGGACTAGAGACTTTGTGATAAGCACAGAAGACTGACATTAACTCCTCCACACTTGCTATTGCAGTCACGCAGGACACGCTTTGGGAGCGCACCACCCACCTCTGCACAGGGCCCAGCAGCAACTACCGCTACCTTAGAGCTCCTCGCGCTCCTGCTCTACCTGCAAACCCAGGCAGCGTGTCGGAACACTTGCCAGTATATTCTAGCTGGCTTGAGACACCGTAGCTAGGATAACACTCACCCCAACAAAGGGGATGAACTTCTGCGAAGATTCTTCATCAGGGCTAAAAGCAAAGAAAAAAGAGCCATTAGCAGCTTGCTTCCACGCTGGGAATACTCACGCTATACGTTGCATTCAGGCATGCAGGAGGGACGGACAGTATGCAAGCGCCAGCCCGGTGCCTCCTTTGCAGGGCGCGGGCAGCACGCGAGGAGCCTGCGCGGCAGGCAGAGCACACAGCGGCGGGCACAGCGCGCGGGGAGGCCTCGCCTGCCCTCCCTCGCGCTCCGCAGACATGCGTGAATGGCCCGGCAGCCACCACAGACACAGAGCCTCTGCCGCGAGGACGCGGGTCTGGCCACCACGACACGGAGGACTGGGCAGTACTTACTGGTGCCTGAGGTCGTGGGAGCCACGTGCCATACCCTGCGCGTCCCGGCGCCGCGAGCGCGGCCAGCCTGCCACGGGGTGACAAGCCGTGACACGGGGTTACTGGGACAGCGCCAGCAGGCGCAGACTGCAGACACACTCACACAGACACACACACACGTAGGTCCTGGCCGTGCGCAGGCACTTAGACACACCAGGTCGGGTACCACAGTGGAACCAAGCCGAGTAAATGAGGACAGCGACTCCAGAACAGCCAACAGCTAAACCAAAGTGACCCTGGAAGGCCTGGACACACCACCACGTGCGATTTGAAACAGAAAGATATCAGCCCTCCTTGCCCAGGGCTTGCCTGGGATTCAGAAGGCAGAGAGAAGAGAGCCACACCAAGGAGCAGCTGAGGCGAGAACCAAGACAGACAAGATCCGAGCAAGGAGGAAGGCGGCCCAGGAGACCTGCAGAACTAGCACTGCCTCCAAGCGCTGCGGAGAGGACAGCGGAGCCGTGTCGAGAGCTGTGGGATCGCAGCCACATCCTGACGGAAGTTACACTTGACAAGGAGAGTGGCCCGAAGGCCCAGACCGCTTCGCGGGGCCTCACGCAGGAAGCGGGTATGGTGAAGGCAAATGTTCATGTTTCTCTTTTTGTGCATCCCTCAGCGAGGGGGTACTGCAGAATCCAGGAAAAAGCAAGTCAGTATGGCCTTCACTAAGAATTTTCCTGCAGGAAAGCAGGTATTTCTGCACTGTCCCCATTGCCAATCTGAAATGCACCAGATGCACAAAGGTTGCCAACCGCTGTGTGTCTAGCATGGGCTGGAGCGTTTCCTCTCTTTCTACGGAAAGAATGGCATATAACTGCAGGAAACGTGACTCAGCCAGAGCTCCCTCTGGGTTCAAAGCAGAGTTTTCTTCTGCAAATAGCCTCTCGCCTTAGCTGAGCTCTGCTCCAGAGCCAGAGGCTTCACTCCCTCCTACCCACATCCTACAGCACTGTGTATTCATTCTTCCCCCACAGCACACAAGAAAATGATCAAACAAGATCCCCAGTTCTATGTGGGGAGTTAGAAAGTTCACATCCTTCCAGCCATGGCTATAGGCCGTTTGGCAAACACATTTCTCAAAAACATGAGATTTCCAGCTCTTCTTTTGCAAAAGGAAAGGAGAAGTCTGCAGAGTCATGCAGAGAAGCAGAGTGGATGTTTAGCTTTCTTTTCCTCTCCTCAGTTCCACAGGCTGTGGAGCTGACAGGAGCAAGTCTTGCTGACCAAGGGATCACACTAGTAGCACACTTCATCCTCTGAGAGCTGCTGGATGGTTTTGCTTCAAGCTCTCCAAACCAGCCCATTTTGGTTCCCCGGGGTTGCCCAGGCTGTCGCTGAGGAGAGACAAGATGCTCATTCTGAAAGAAATCATTTCTTCAGTCACAGCTTATCACAGCTCACAGTGACACACGGGCTGTGTCTAAAGTAATCCTGCAGGATTTCAGCTGTCCTGTCACACATTCTCTTGGGAGCTCCAAACTTCTACATATACCTCTGCCAAGGCAGCTTATCAGGACAGCTCTTTTCTACACAGACTGGAAGGAAAGATGAAATGCCTGTGCTTGTTCTTCATCTCCTCTTCCACATTCTTCATCTTTAGGATTCCCAAGACATTCATACAGAATCCTCTCATCATGGCCACGGCCTCTTCTAGCCTTCTTATCTGCAATGAAGATGTCCCCTGTCCTGGCAAAGACAGGGCCCCAAGCCTCATCCCTCCTCTTACCAAGGCCAAGCAGGTTCCCAGGTGCATTGGCAGAGCAGGGTCTAGCCCCTGCAGTGACATCCATGGAATCGGGTTTATTCACAGGGCCCTCATCTCTCAGATGCAATTTAAAGACCCAACCCTTGTTTGTGGTTTCCAGTGAGGTTATTGGTACTTCCAGAGAAGATTCCAGACCTATGGAGAGAGGCCCAGAAGAAAGAAAATACTCCTTTTTTGGTATGGAGCGTTTTCCGATCATCATTTCTGCCCAGGCAAAACTCAGCCATCTGCAATCAGTCCTTTGAGATGGCCTGTCCACAGGCTCCCTCTCCTGCCCCTTTCCAGAGAGAGGAAGAAAAACTGAAAACAACCCAAGATAAATACCCCAAATCAGAAATTAATTCTGGCTGAACAGAGACAGACAGATTTAAAAGCCTCAAGACTCCTAGGAATGAGAAGCTGTCACAGCACCATGAACTGCCTGCCTAACAGGGCGAAGGATCAGCCCCTCTCCCTGTAGGGGTTAAGGACAAATTAGGGTGCAAAGCCCACAAGGATAACAGTAGAGGAGACTGGATAATCGCTGGAGTGATTATGTCCATTATTAGCCTTTTAATAAAATCCTAGGGTTCCATATACAGTTCAAGCAACCCAAACTGGATTCAAATCTATCCAAGCACTTGTGAACTCCTAGCAGGAGGGTCCCAGGTGCTCCAGGCAGGTCTCCCAGGAGGGCTACAGCAAAGGGATGACTTTTGTCACAGCAGATAAGCCTCTGAGCCAAGGCGGGCAACACAGGAACCTCCAGGGTTCATCTCTGCTGGGCAGCTTCCCCCTGCGCAGCTGCGGTCCTTGCTAGCTTTGGTCCTGCCAAAGGCTCCGAGCGGCTCCGAGTCCCCGTTGTGCGCCCTGTGAGCTGCCTCTCTACTTCCCAAGGAAGCTCTGCCCAGCACCTCCGCCTCCCCACAGCGGGGCAGCCCTGCCCCGCAGGTCACGGCGCGCTTCGAGCCCGACTCGTTGCTCCGGCAGGCTGCTCCGCGCGGCAGCCGCGTTCAGCCCAGCACCTCTCCCGTGTCCGCGCGAGGGCACGAGCCAGGTGACGCAGGCGCTGCCTGGCCCCGGTGGGACGGGCTGAACCTCCTGCAGCGACGTGCCAGCATTCAGCGCCGCTGCGGGAGGAAACCCTCGGAGAAAGGGATGAGGCGCTGTCCCGCAGAGCCAGGGACACACAGCAGGCACCAGCCAGCAGTGGCCCTGCTTCCTGCTGCCCAGGACCCGCACCGACCCACCCGCCGGCTCCTGACGCTCGGGTCCAGGGAGCGGGAGCCGGCAGCGGTCTCCTCACAGCACGGGAGCGCAGGGGGTTTTCAACAGAGGTGCAGCGAGGCAGGAAGTGACGGGCCCGTGCCCTGCCGAGCAAGCGGTGCTTCCATTGCCCACAGCCAAGCCGCTCCCCAGATCCATGCAAGGGCCATCCCCGAAGCCACCCGGCATGAGCTGTGCTCAGCACTGGATTCCAGGGCGTGTCAGTAGCCCAGGCTTGCAGCAATCCAGCCGCGTGTCCACTGTTGGCCACCAATCTGAAATCCTGCAGTTGAGATGGCAGCACCTTCCTGCCCCCCTTCCTCCTTCCCAGGCCCCTCCATTCCAGGTAAGGCCAGCAGATACTCCAAAAGAAGGGGAGGAAGTTTTCACACTGTGCAACCCACCGCAGGCAGGACATGCGCCGACCTTTGCCATGACACACAGAACACGGGGAGAGGGAGGAGAGCACAGGTCAGTCAGATAGGGACAGTCAGCAATGAAGTTACAAAGCAGCTCATCGCATACAGCTATGCCCTAGAAACTAGCCGGCTGTCTTGGCGTTCCTTGGACCACGAGGGCTTGTTTAACAGAACAAGTGCTAGGATTCTGGGAGATCCATATTGCAATGAATTTGTCACTAGTGCTGCTGCTTCTCCATGGACCACTGCCTTGGAAGCTGGCCTTGAGAAGCGCTTCACTGCTGGCTTCGAGGGATATCAAACTCCATTTTGTCCTCAGTTCAAAAAGTTACTGAACAGCGGCCTATAATCGGCTAGTTTGGAACAGGAGCTTCTCCAGAGCTCAGAGCCCAGCTGCTCCGTTAGCCAAAACCATCTCCCCTTTCTCAGCTTCAGCAAACTCCCACAGGCAGGAGACAGGCTGCCAACAGGAGACAAGGCCTTGATTTTTCTGTTACTGGAGAAGATTCCCTGATCCGCATGTCTGAACCTTATGGGCACAACCCCAAAACCAGGGTCCAGAGACAAGCGCTGAGCACAGCCCAGAGTGCTTGAACCCAACAGACAGGGAACGAAAGCCCTTGGTCGTCCTGATCTTTTAGGGGCTACACTCTGATGTGGCCACAGTAAGGATTATTTATGGAGCAGAGAAGGAAAAACCTACCTTCGTAAGGTTTTACTGCTCAAGAGGCCTTTATTTCCTCGAGAGGCCCTTCATCCCCGTTCAGTTTACACCCTGGAACCCGCATGCGTGGTCCAAAGGCAGAGCAGTCATTTTAACAGTGCCTTCTGCCAGCAGATGCCAAACTTTCCAAGCAGCGAGCAGAGAATTAACCTGAAGCATAAACTGAGCATCCCAGACCTGCAGGACTGTTAAACAAGACACAAAAGACCAGCCCATAGGGGAAAAGAGATGGGAGAGGAAACCTAAAGAAACCAATACCTTAGGGTAAAATCAAAATGAAAGCTTTTTTTCCTTTTCAGAAAGCAACCAAAGGAAAAGATAAATATGTTATTATACTTACAATAAAGTGATGCATTCATTTAGATAGTGCTAATGGATACCCCGTTTCAGCATGTTTTTCCCCCCCCACAATGTCATCAGTGACAGGGAAAGCAGAGAGCTGCATTTCCGAAGGAAGCCACATGGGGAGATAACTGCCTATTGCTCCCAGTGAGTTTGTTCCCCTAACCCAAACACATGAGTTTGCTGGAGAGTCAGTGTATGCAACAGAGAGACTCAGAGGTTGTAGACTACAACTACTGATGCGACTAAGAGCCTGAGTGATTCTCTTCCCAGTTTCCTTCTGAGGGCTTGAGCCTGCAGCAGAACACAACTTTTCCAGTTTCAGGCAGAGCATCACAAGGCCCAAAGGGTCTAAAACCCACGCTGACTTGACCACCCCACTAGCGAGATGGTGTACACTGCTGGGAGGGCTAGTGTGCATCGCTCAGGTAGTTTCCAGATGCTTTTTCAACAAACTTAGTGGATGTTTCCGGACACAGCAACAACTCCAAATGATTAGATGTGGTTTAGCTGCAAACATAAGCCTCCAGCTGGGACGGGAGAAGGCAGTGGGAATGGTGCAGAACCCAGCAGGCAGGGCAGCGTCAGCGGGGTTACTTGCACTTTTGTACACCTGCCACATCTGCACACTGTTACCTTCGTGACTAACGGCAAGTCTGCAGGGCGAGATGAAATACTAAAGTTTCCAGCACCCTGGTTTTGCAAACTTCATCTTTAGCACGTTAACATTACTGAAGCTCAGACACTCAAAAATACAGTATGGGAAGACAGTGCCCTTTTTCTAATGGACTAGTCAGTCTGGAAATATTTTTCTTAAAGGAATATCAAGAATGGGCTAAATTTTACTGAATTAGTTCTGCAAAGAATCAAACAGGCAGAGGAATCAAAAAGTAACATAGGGAGACCATTTGTAAAAAGAGTTAAAAAGGGCCCATGTCCTGCAGCACTTCTAATTCCTCCCAGTTTTTATGCAAACTAGGCACAAAGGAGGGATGTTAATGGACCATCAATAGCAGAACAGATGTAGCAAGTTATAATTAAAGTCATTCATGCTCTGCATGAGATTGTTCGTCCCTAATGGAAAGAAAAAAAAATACATTAGGTGATATTTGTTTTGCTCTGAGAACCAGTCTCACTGGGACACATGTGATTTAAGAGTCTATTTGTCTCCACTGTGTCTCAGAAATAGTCTCTCTCAGTGATAACGGCCATGGCTCTTCATACTTCTCTATCTTGTTTTCAGACCCCAGCCCTCCCTTCAACCAGCTTCTTAAGGCTGAAAAGAGTCTAAATTACACCTGGCTTGCCCTCCTCAACAGCAGTCAGGTAGCCCACAGTGTCCCGTGACCAGCATTTTGTCTCCCCTGCAGTGGGCTCTGCTATTCACACTCATAGCAGCTCCAAAAATGAAAAGCTTTGGTTCCCTCAGTGCTGGTGCAGAAAGACCAGGTCCCACAGAAGACCCCATGAGGAGGAACACTGCAGTCCTACACCTAAGTGTTTCACCTACAAAACAGCTGAAAGGTTGGTGTAAAGCTTGGAGAACTCTCTATGAAAGACAGATCTGGAGCTAACGCAGATACAGTCGTACCTCATACCCTCTAGTCCCACTTCCCCACATCTCTCAGGTCTTCAAAGCCTACAGAGCTTCCAGCTTTGCAAACAGAACGAGGCCCGAGCTCTAGATGCACTGCTGTGAGTGGGGTACATCACTGGGTGCAGGGGGACAACAATGCTCGCCAGCTGCTTGCAGACTGCAGGGAATTTAAGACCACCAGCTCACGAGGAAGGCACTTCACCTGCAGCCTGGTGGTCATCCTGGCAAGTCACTGTTATATTAGTAGCATACCTTTTCTGCTTGTAGGTCAACATGGCTTCAGCAATAGGCAGCTGATACGCGCAGTTGGCCCCTGCTATGTACTGCGTTATTCTGGAGACGACGTCCGGCGCTTCAGCAACTGCAACAGAGCAAGAAGAAACCAAAGTAGGTCTCAGACCACCACTAGTGCTGTCCTCCACTTCTCAGCCACACAGCTGATGGCACCCAGGCACTGCAGTGTCAGAGGGAAGCTCTGCATCCTACTCCAAAGTGCTGCAAAACGTGTCTAAAAAGAAGCCACATCCTCCAAGCGCTCCCGTGAAAAAAGACCAGGAGAGCATGAGTCTACAGCTTTGTGTACAGCATTACTTATTCTAAGCCAGACTCAGAGGCCAAATCTATATTTACATTTGTCTCTGTTTTCAAGTACAGCAAGAAATCAAAATAAATCTGTCCCAGACATCTCTCCTGCCATGAGCTTCAAGTCACAGAAAAATGCAGGTTGGGTGGGACTTTTGGAGACTTCTAGTCCACCTTCCAACTCCAAGCAAGACCAAGGCACATCTAGAAGAGGCTGCCTAGGGACTTGTTCAGAAATGCTCCCATCTGCTAGAGAGGGTTCCAAAACAACCCCGGGAGAGACTTCTCTTTCCCCTTCCCACCGGTAGAAGACTTCCACAAGCATCCTGTTCCCTAGGGATCCCCAAGTCCCCTGCACTGTTCCAAAAGGAGGAGCGTGTTGCAGTCTCCCACCCTCGCGCTGCTCTCAAAACACCGATGCTTTTCCCTGTTAGGGGAATTCCTGCTGGGGAGAGGCCACCATGGGAACGTTGCTCCTCAGGCAAGCCGCAAGGCTTCACGGAGGCCTAAGCATTAGATGCAAATCCTTTCTCCTGTTCCTTTCCATTCTTGCAGGAACAGATGGAAAAATTGCAAACATTAATATTTTACGTGCATGAGTACTTTAATGCTCAGCAAGATTTTACTCTAAGCCAGAGATTTACATCAGGACAAAAAAGTCATTGATCTGACTGAGGGCAGCTCTTACATGTTACAATATTGGCAAGGAACAAAATTCTTTTTTAATGAGAGAGATCCTGCCAGCAGATTTCAGACATGCCAAGGCCATTCTCACATGCAACCATTACAACTTGATCTTCCCAGAATTTACAGGTTCCCAGATCCATCTCTCCAGATCCAAGAGGGTGATGCAGTAATCTTGGTAGAGAGACCTCCACATCAAAGCACAAAACAGAGCTAGGCAGAACAGTGAAACTCAGAGGCAGCTAGTGCCCTTCACAGCCAACAACTGCTTGCAGACCGCTAAGCAGAGGACACACAAAGGTCAGTCTCAAACAGCAACGTGGTGGAGGATGGAGAAAAGAGGAACAAAAACATTTGTCTGCTTCCTCTCGCACTTACTCGACCTTTGCTAAAATTACTCATTCAGCTCTTTCATCCCACACAAGCCAGACAGATACGTGGTCTTACCAGTGGTCTGTGCTTCAAGTTTGTTGAACAGATCTCTCCATGCTAGATCTTGGAAGAAGTTGTTGTATCTATAATCTACAGACCCCAGATACTTGGCCACAGGATGAGAACCTAAGAAAGAAAAGAAAACATGACAGTTGTTCTTCCCAGCACCAATCACAGGTGTGGTTTCTGGTTGTAAGGAACTAAATTCCAAAGTCAAAACTACACTGGATACCTCAGAAATAAATTTCTTTAATTATAGAGTCCATCTTATCTGTACAAGAACATGCAAACAGATTTTCCAAAGGAGACATTGATTCAACACCACTCTCTTTCCAGAGACGCCCTCCCACCTCACATCAGGCCACTAAAATATGAGAGGGCAAAAGAGGACTGAGAAACTGCTGAGGAACTAAACAACTGGGAAGAGCCCAAGGCCCTGTGGCATGGTGCTGTCAGGCCACTGCTGCCCCTCCAAACACCTGCACTGCAACACAGAGCAGGAACAGCCATCTCCAGCCCAGGAAAACCAGCCCAGGGGATTTGTTTAATTGAGAGGCAGGATAAGGGAAGGAGCAAAGCGCCCCGCTCACCCTAGCTGCACCCAGCACTTTTGTGAGCCCATGAGGACCCGCTGCCTTCGCCCAGCTTACGCACCTGGGCTCCGCTCGCAGCTATGGGTGGAGATCTGCCACCTGCCCCGCCACGGAGCGGGACAGGGACACCCACCACGGCGCCTGCTCTAAGACTCATGATTTCTTTCACAGTGGAGTTTTAAACAGTGCACGCAGAATAACTCTGGAGCACTGGAGAAGTGACAGCTTTCTTAGTTGTCAGGACCACATATCACATGTGGCAAACGGTCAAAACCAAGTCCTAACCAAGAGATCTGCTGAAAAGTTATAGCCACAGGGGCTAAATAAAATGCTGAAAAAAAAAGCAAACAAAACCTCACAGCAACAACAAAAGAAAACCCTTTGCTTTATTTTATTTGCCCCCTTGAATTACTGCTTCACTGGTCTGGGCATCAAGAGTGTCTTTCAGGCATAGAAAGAGAAGCATGTAACAGGGCTGAACCTTCCTGACACAGGTGCTCCCAGACAGACCATCATACATTAGCTCCTTTTCTTCTGTCACTGCAGAGTAGCTGACTAAAAAAAGGGTAAAATTACCCTAGAGAAAAAGCTACTGCTCCCTGCTTAGGGAACACTGTTTGCAGCTGAAGCTTTTCCTTCAAGATGTTTATGACACCATGTCGTCTTTGGTGCTTTTTTAATCGTCAAGGGAGAGGTTGTTGCTCAATCACATGATGAAGTGCCAGGAAGCTGGCCAGAAAGGAGTACTTGATCCAGTCAGGAAACAATGCAGACTTCCATGGGAAAGCCCCATTAGAGAAGTTTCTACATTTAAAATACATCTTAAAAGAATCCACAGCTCTGAAGCAGTTCCACTATCAAAGTGTTTGGTTCCCTTTTTTAAGACCAAGAAAAGTTTTAAGATTAAAAACAATCCAAAAGCATGAGCTAAATCTTGCAGTTCACTTTCAAAGAGAGAATAACCGAAGACTGTGGGTCAGAAAACCACAGGCCTCTCCTCCAGCCAGGAGAGGGTCCCTGGCGTAAGGACCAAAGCCTTCAGCCATGTGGACTCTGATTCAAATCACTTAACCCTGCAAAAAATTCTTTTTTTTTCCCTGTGTGTTTTCACCTCTCTCTCACCCTTTCCTGCTAACTACTTTATATAAAATGCTTTGGCTGCAGAAGGATAGCCAGTCCTCCCTTCATTTGCCCTTTGCAGAGCTCAAGACTGAACTGATGCTGCCTGACACCCCCTGCCCGTTGTGCCAGCCAGCACCTTCTGCCCACCTACAGCCAGAGGCGACAAACAGCATCAGCCGGTCCCACAGCTCCAAGAACGGGATATATCAAGGAAAGACAGCCCTCAAGCTTCACCCGTGTCACTCAAGTGCCCCCCTCACACCCACCAAAGCAGCTTGTAATTTTAATAACTTCACCTCTCAGCAGTTTCAGAGCCTTTACAAATTTTCATCTGCCTCTTCTTTTTCCACAAAGATTTTGTGTGTCAGCCTCAAGGAGGCCAGAACTGTTATTGTTTCAGGAAACACTGCACCCCATAAATTTAAGAGATCAGTCAGGGAAAGAATTTCTAAAACATTAGTATACACATTTGTGGTAGAATGAGGAAGAGCTAGAAAAAGGGCTCCCCATCTGGGAAGAGAGGACTGAGCCCCCTGCTCCAAACAAGAGGTTTACAAGCAGGCTTTGACACCAGGAACATAAAGCTGAAGTTCACTCACACGACAAGCAATGCAAACATCAAACCCCACTAGGACAGCATGACATTTGCCTCATTGAGCAGCCAGTTACCTGGCCAAAGCTTCCAGGCCAAAGGGGGCTGGTCCTGAGGGAACACAGCACAATTAACCCATTTATCTTTCTATGAAGAAAAAACATTCCTTATTTACCTAGAGGGATGATCAAAAATCTCATGTAGCCGAGCCAGTCTGGGGTTTTGTGAGACAGCTGCTCTACGAAGAGCCTCAATACAGCACTGAGGTAATTCTGGGCTCCGGCCACTGCAATTTTAATTGGGTTTGGAGGCTGGGAATTGCAGTTACAGCTAGATAGTAACAAAAAGGGAACATATTCATCATTGTGTTTCTAATCAGCTATTTCAGAACAAGTCAAACATTTTGTTTTAACAACAACTGTCAAGGTAAAAAGAGCTTGTTTAATATACAAGGCAATAACACAACGACTAGCACTAGCTTAAAACATTGTTAATAAAACACAACATTGTTCAGTACTTTAACTGACTTTCCATGCTCTTTCTTTGTCACATTTTTACAGTCTAAAGGATTTGCTTTAACTATCCAGGTTGGGATGAACCTGTCACAGCTAACTGAGCTGGGTCAGAGAACACTCGGGTATCCACAGCCCTCAATAAGGATCACTTTAAGGAAAATAAAAAAAAAAGAAAAAGGAAAAAAAAAAAAAGACAAGGAGAACCCTGTTTTATAACCTACCTGTATTTCAACTATTGCATGGAAAACTCCCTGAGCATTGGGGGCACAAGAGCTGAGAGGCATTTGGAGCTTAGGACTGCAAGTTCCCCTTTCTACAGGAGAAAAAACAAACCAACCAAGCCAGAACTTACTATCGCTGTATCCGGGAGACGATAGTGCTAAAAGCTGCCTGGATATCCGCCGAGGAGCACGTGCAGACCACCGGCAGGGTATGTTTTTGCAAGACATCCGAAAGGTACTGAGAAGAGAACAGAACACGCTAATGTCTCTTTTGGTACTGTTTGTCACAAAGATCCCACCTCACTCAGCCTCTCTGGGCTTTTCACAACCAAGTGTGAGCCTAGTTTGTAGGTAGTGATTTCCCAAATACCTCTTTCCTTGTGCATCAGCACAAGAAAAACCTTTTCCACCAGAAAACAGGAACCACTGCACCTTCTTGACCAACACCAGTCAAAAACATGGCATTTATGTCAACAGTAATTCTAGAACAGCAGTTGTTAAGGCTTCAGAGAGCAGAGCAGCTGCTTTCCCAGTAGATGGCTAAAAGCAGAATCTCCTACTCGCCTGCTTCGTGCACATGCACTTAACATGAATGAGTCTCATCAATTACCCAATACTTATATCAAACTCTGCAAACTCTGCAAACATTAATCCACACCCTCAGGTCAACAGTGTCTTCATCTCCACTGAAGCACAACCTGTGGCTAACATTACTGGAGGAAGACGTAAAAGGCCTTCTGTTTGACCAGAGAGTGGCGGAGGTGAAAAGAAGGCATCTCTTCATGTCAAGTGGAGAGCAACTGGAACCAGTAATTCTACTGGGATTTTTGATCTTTCATATGCCACGGTTCCACTTCTTCCAGAAAGAGAAAGCCAAGACAGTCAATGTTAGCTCTACAAGTCTAGCACAAGTCCTAGCAGAACTCCTGCCTTTACCTGGCCTTGCCAATCAGATGTATTGACAAGAATAATGTTTTCTGGTAGCTGGTCATCAGAAACCAAGATGTGATTTAGCTGGTCGTATACTGTTTTCCTGGGGATCTGGAAATACAGAACACAAAGGGAACATAAGTGTAGGAGATGCCAGCTCCAATCCTCAAGCCAGCAGCTCCAGCTCTGGGAAATTGGGAGAAGTGGCTGTACACGGGTTGGGCTGGGAGTCGATCACCCCGTCCAGCAGGGCAGATGAGAATTCACACTGCTTGCAAGAACTGGCACTTGCCAGCTTCCTCAGCACTGCAATATTGTTGTCTCCTCTGCAGATCACCTTGCTTTTATCAGCAATTACTCCTTCTATCAGGCACTTTTCTCAGGCCCAAGAAATTCAGGATTCATAGAAGCTTGCAACTCTTTGTCAAGGAGGGAATTAAGAGTCCTGCAGCTAAGAGTGTGGCACAGATGCAATGCATAAATCAATTCCCTTTTGACTTTCCTAGCAATTTCTTGTGTTTCAAAACAGGCATTCCCCAACCCAGTCCTGTTTGCTCCTCATCACAGCAATCTGTCTCAGTGCCTTCAGTTTATGGCTGGCTGACAGACAAAACAACAAGCTGGCAAAACCCAGCAGGGAAATAATATCAGATGGGAATTTACATTTCTGTTTTCTGGAGCTGCAGAGCCCCATTCCCTTCCAGCAGGAACAAAACTTGAGCCAGAGGGAGGGGGGGAAAAAAAAAAAAAAAAAGAGAGAGAGAGAAACAGGAAACAGTTTTG
>JAUBNY010000809.1:2810713-2830993 GCA_032275445.1 Crypturellus soui
CAAAATTCACGTACCTTTTTCCACAGGGTTGCTCAGAGTCACTGAAAAAAAAAAAAAAAGAGAGAGAGAGAAACAGGAAACAGTTTTGAAAAAAAAAAAAATTAAAAAGCCTGCAAGTCTGCAAGTGACTGGAGAGGTATCAGCGGGTCACACCTGTAAGTGGTGCCGGGTGTCTGGAGACCGCTCATTGTCCAGACTGTTGGCTCTCTCGTTCTGTGGCCTCACCGGCTGCCTCTCCTTCAGAGATGTGCTTCTGCCCCGACGGCCAGTCTGCTTTCCTTCAGACCTAGAGAGAAGTGCTCACATTCCAGAGCTGCCCTGTTTGAGTGAGATTCATCCCCAAAATCCCAAACCATCCACATGGGGCAGTCTCAGCATTGAATAGAGACATTACGAAATGGTGCATGCAGATCTGAGCCAGCTTGAGGCCTGTCAATTCTGCTTCTGATAACAGAGAAGCCATATAAATACATATAATATAGAACAGAGAAGTTAGGGAGCCTGCTCCCAGGAGCCCCAGGCAGATATCCACAGCCAGTGCTAGGACCCATAGGCAAGATAGGATTCAGTCGCATGAACTACAGTTGTGCGTGTAAAAGCAGCAGAGAAAGCAGAAGAAAATCTGCTTGGAAATAACTAGATAGATTACATAACTGAGGTTACAAAGCCTACATTCACTCCTCTCTTTCATAAGTTTTAGCAGGATTTAGTTAGACTTGGGAATTATTTTTAAGGGAAAAAAAAAAATCTCCAAATCAATTTAGCAACAGCATCTTTCAGCCAGTAGGTTTCAGTGTTATAAAAACCTTCTTTGGCCCTATAGTGGGTATGACAGAGGAGACAGACCAAGGAATCATCCCTGATGATTGCTGCCCATGCTGCCCATAGGGGCTCCCAGTCTCCATACCTCAAGCCCAGAGGGCCATCACTTGCACACCTGAACACAAGGTGGGTCTCCTTGCAGTCACCAGCTAAGGGCCAGCCCTCCAAAACCCTGGCAGGCTGCCCATGCCCCCCTGGGCAGCCCTGGGCAGGCACAGTGCTGTGCCATTGCTCTACCTGGTGGAGGGGATGATGAGGGACTCCGTCTTGGTGATCTTGCCGCTTGGTGGGAGCTTCTCAACAAACACATCTGGCGTGGGCAGCTCAGCTTCCTGGACCTCAGTTTGCTGGTTAGACTCCTGCAAACAGACACGGCATCAAATCAGGAACCCAGCCTGCTTCCCAACCACACACCTCAGGCTGGGTCTGCCCAGGGCACATTCAGCCGGTCCTTCCAGACACGCTACTTCTGTCACAGAGGAGAAGCCAATATTGACTATTTGGGTCTGCCAGGTCCCAGCTTTGCTTCATAAGGAAGGGTGCTTAAAACCACAGCTTTGTAACAGGGACTCCCCCAGCTCAAAACAGGGATGTACTTCCTCATGCAATGTAGATTAATGCAGTTTACCAAAATGATTTGACAGGAAGAGTCACAGAACTGTTATGAACAGTGTTCCATAGCTGGAACAACTCAGGCTTTGGGATTATTTTTACTCCAGGAACAGTTGAATTTCCACCAATTACCCTTGAAGAGATCAGATCTTGCTGTACTTTTTTTTCTCTGATTAAATGGGGCAGCCCTAGAAGGCTTTCCAAGATAGTACAAAGTAGAACACTTTGGGCCAAACTTCCACAAACCAAGAGATAATCTGTTTAAACAGAAGCCCATATAAAACATTCCCGCTTCAAAAGGCTGAAAGACATAAACACCTAAAAGTTGGAGTCAGAAAGAAAGCTCTGCTGCATCTAATTGCAGCTAACACTCTCTACATGTGTTGTATATGCAGCTATAGGGACATGCAGGCACACACCACAATGCAGTTCACAGTCGTGAGTTCTCAACTTACATAAGAGACAGTGTCAGAAATACTGTCGCCTGCATGTTTGGTTCCAAGACTCTTTGTCTTTTCAGGCACTTCTACCTGCTTGCGGAGAGAAAGGTATTAGAAGGTGTAGCATCAGCACAGCTGACCAGCTTCAGTCTCTGCATGAGGCTGCTACAAAGACACTTTTCTGTTTAAGCACTGTGCAGTTCTGCAGCACATGCGTGCATGGGAACGCATCCTGCACGCATTAGCATAGGATACTGCATGGCAGCAACTGATTCCTCTTACCAGGAATGTAATGCAACATTCACATTTGAAAACTGGGTTATGATGATGTCCCCAGAAAGGTACGGTACTCATGCACGTAAGCCCAGGGTCTGCCATTGTGGCAGTTGCTCAGGGCGAGGTTTCTCCTGGTTCCAGAGCTTCTGAGTGCAGGAAAGCCCAGACTGGAGCATGTTCCCTCCTATCAAGGCCCTGTTGCTCATTAGTGGCTCTCCCCAGAGCTGCAGTCCTGGGGGAACACACTCACCCCCTTCACTCAGCACCTAAAAGCCTCGCAGAATCAAACCTTATAACATTTACTACTCCAAATGTTGTGCTACAAACACAGGAGAGGCAAGAAAGCACTCTGAAACTGAGCTGTATTTTCTGGGATCTAATATACCTCTAGATAGTGTAGATGGCAGGGCTGAACATGGCAGGCTAACCCCATGGGGCCAGAGCACTTTCCTTTGAAAGGAAAGGTAGATAGGTAGGAGAACCTTGAGGCTGCTACATGAGCTGCAGACAAATAACCTTCTCGAAATATAACTTACAGGACTTGATGGCTCTTTCTGACTCCTGACGCTGTGGATGCTACCGATTTCTGTTTGAGAACTGGAGTGTGACAATCCTTCAAAGTAAGGTCTGAATAAGGAAAAAAAAATTCTTGCTATTAAACTCAGTAACAGCAAAAGTCCAGCATGTTCAGAAAAGCAATAATGACTGTTCACAGAGTATCTACTGCTCCTGAGGGCTCAGGTAATATTGTGTTTCTGCAAGCAAAAGGATGTGCAGCAAGAGAGGCTGGCAAGCCCAGGGACCGTGGTCTAGCCCCGACACTGACTGGAAAGGCAGCTTTTTACTCCTTAAAATGTGGGTGGCTGGAGGTCCAGCATTCCGTGCAGCAGAACAGATGCACTCTCATCCCACAGAGGGAGTTTTGTCCCTGCTACCCCGAGCACCAGGTGCAGAGTTTCACAGTGCAATTCTAGCTCCGTGTTTGCACAGCTGGAACAGGATGCCGTTCCAGACAGGGCCTCAACTCATGATTGAAAGACAGCAAGTGAAGTGGAATTACCGTCCCCCACTGACACTGCGCTCTGCCGATAAGTGACTTTTGGTGCTAATATGGATTTTATTTCCAGCTTGCATCTGGATTTGGCTGCCAGCCCTAGGATCCAATTACACATTTGCTCGGTCAGATAAGGCAGTGCGTACAATCAGATTGTGCTCCCACAAAGACAGGCAGCTCATCACAGCAGGCTACAGGACTCAATTACAGTTTAAGGAGCTGAAGGCTCTAGCTGCAGGAGAAGCCGTGCCCACAAGCATGGGTGTTCTTAACACCCTTCTGACCACATGATCACAAGAACTGCGCACAGTTAACCCAGAAACTGTCTCCCCGGCATCAAATGCAGAGGCAACAGATTTTTATTGCAGCAATCCCACATCCCAGGACAGTTAGCTCCTCACTTGTGGTCCTAGGGGAGGAGACATGAGCTCTCAGTGTGTGCACTACAAGCTTCACCTTGCTTCACAGCAGCTGCTTACCCCAACATATCTACTCCCAAATCCCTTCAAGGTAGGGCCTACCAGGTGGCAACACACTGAGTAATGGGCCCAGTGCCTTTTAAGAACTTACCCCTCCTGCCCCCATCTATCCTTGATGTTTTCTAGCTCATTGATAGGAAACAAGTGGCTGCAGACTAAGAATTGATTCCTAGCCCAACTAGGTCATTCCACATTAATTAGGACACTGTGACATCGGGTAATTAGCTGCCATTTAGCAGATACTGTACTGACCTACTGCCGTGCAAGGTTTTGATCATTCCAGAGCTATGGTAACCTCCTGGGCCCAAGCATGCAACCACAAGCATGACTGCAGCTCTCACAGGCTCAGCCTCTAAGTCTTACTTGGGCAGAAATTCAGCCAGGAACCCTTAGCCCAGGGTGCTACATCTGCTTGAGACCCTGAGCCCCAAGACAGTAGTCCCTGGCTCAGCTCCACACTGCTGTGTACATCCACAGCAACTAGCTTGGAACAGGCTTGGATGCATCTATGTGTGCAACAGTCACCCTCTTAGGCCTTGAGAAACTGCTGTTTCCTGCAGTCCTGCCTGCTCTCTCCATGCCTTCCACGTAGGACATACTGAGGTTTTCCAGACTGCCACTCTGCCCATCCATTCCGCCCCTCTGCCAGTTTCCAGCCATATCTCCTGCCTCACCACCAGATTTCCTGCCTGTTCCTACCATCTCTTCAAAACACCAATGTAAGGCTTAATCCCACTGCCTGGCCACAGTTTCTGCCCCTGCCCAGCTGGCTGGGCAGGCACAAGATTCAGTGAGGATGAGGAAAGAAACTTGCTCCAGTCAGATGGGTTCTCCACATACCACCAGTTCACGAGCAGTCATTCGAGTTAAGGTAACACACAGAGGTTCTGACACGGGTTCAAGGAGGAAAAAAGAAGGACAGGGAAACAAACTAATCCGTGCTGATGTTGGACAGGGTCTCGTTGGAGTCTCAGCACTCAGTAAAGAGACCAAATCAAGGGTACTTGGTCAACCAGGGGGCTGCACAACACCAGTCATCCTCTACTTACTTTAACTTTGGCTTTGGAGTGCTCAAGACGCTGTCATCATCCTCCATTTCTGGCCCGCTGTCACTGGGGTTTTCTATATCCAGAGTGTCATATAGAAGGTCCAAGTCCTCCTCCACCTCTGGAACGTGCTCTGCTGGGTCCTGCTCTGAATCCAGAACCTATACGCAAGGCAAAAACAGATACTGGGGCTCAGTACAGAGCTAAGGAGTCCCACGTCACGCGAGCTCCCTCCGGACTGCAGCACAGCCTGGCACGGCTGCCAGCCCCAGGGCATGCACGGCAGGGAGGAGAGGGCACGCTGGGGAGGGAGATCCTGTTGCCAGTGCAAGGCTGCTACGCCCAGCAGAAACAAAGTGTGTGAGCAGTGTGTTATGCCCAGCAGAAACATTAAGTACTTGAGCAGTATGTGCTGCAGTGGTGAGCAAAGTGGTCAGCATCGCGTTAAGCATTTATCTATTAGATAAAGCATCTATGAACAAGAGATTGCATCACCACACAACCACCTCCATAAACAAAGCCTTAGAGAAACCCAGTTTTCCTAGCACAAGCACAGAAACACAATACTCCCAACAGCATAGCCTGTTGTGGGATTTACTGAAAAAGTTGCCATGGCTCCTCATCATCTCAATATCTGACTTGCAAGCAAGTAGAGAAGTGACAAAAGTGTCCACAGGAGGCGTCTGAAACCTGGACAAGGATCAGTTGCCACGCACAGGCATAACTGAAAACTAGACGTCTCCTGTCCTAACTTCCACGGGTTTCTTCTCACACACCATGGAGTAGAGGCACCTATTATGCAGCAGTGCACAGCTCCGAGCTGGTTGAGACCACTGCTACGAGTGCTGACTCTGCAGAGCTAACTTGGAAAGAGCAGCAAAGCTAACAGTGCTGCTTGGAAGGGTAAGGAAGCACGAGGAGTTACTCACTCTTTCCCAAAAGCCACAAAAGCAGCATGTGAACTGGCAGCCAAACGAGTTGTTGACCATTTTTATATTATATATTTGAGGCTACACAGGTTTCTTGAGCTCTGCATCTCATTTTCAGGTCTAAACAGACAGCTGAACCTCTCATGGATCTGTGTTCTCTATTATGTCTTGCCTGGCTGTTCCAGTAAGATGATTAAGCAAGTCGAGATTTAACTCAACTAGCAACATACACAGTGGACTCCTTGCCTTTGAAAGGGTCAAGGATCATTTCAAAGAGTCTGCAAAACTAACAGGCACACAGGTGGTTGCCAAAATCTCATTTTGATCCAACTAGATCTAGAAAATGTTTGATGACATTTTAAAATTGGCCCTTGAGCCTTCATACAGGGTCAAGATGGCAGGAAAGGTCACATCTGCTGCAGTCTTGAAACTAAATTGGAGGAAACTGGGTGAAAACAGAGTTTCTTTCAGTTCCTGAAGACTGAAGCAAGATGCACAATACAGTCAGAGGACAACACAGACAGCAGCACATCCAGAACACATTACTTACCTCGTCAGACACTTTAAACCTCTTCAGCAATGCCACAACCTTCTGCTTGAAGTTTTGTTGCTGCAAGTTAAAGATACTTTTGTGTAAATAAAGTGCAAGTGAACTGTTTTCTTCCAGTACATAAGAAACCCAGACACACCTGACACGTGACATTTATGCTTTAGCTGCTGCTTCAAACCAGACTATCGATGGGACAACAAACTGACTGACTCTGCTGCTCTCATGCTGAAATCAGGTTCCAAACCCTATGCCTTTCCCGCCTGCATTACAACAAATTAGGTCCCACACCACCAAACATTATAAACCTGCTGGTCTGACAGATGGCTCTGTCAGGCTGGAGGTGAACATTAAAAAAAGTTACCTGCCAAATAGTCTCCTGTAGCTGTCTAATGATTTTTTGGCAAGCATTTAAGAATGAAGTTTTCTGCCTCTTGAAAGCTAACACAGACATCTATCCACCCACTGGCCTAAAATGCAGATATGCTTTTTTTTTTTTTCTTTCCTTTTTTTTTTGTTTTTCTAAACCAGCAAAGCACTGGTTTTCCAGGAGTTTGCAGTTCATCCTGGCAGGCTCTTATCTCTTATTTGATAAAGGGCACTTTATCAAATCGTGCAGCTCATCATTTGCCCATCAAAATAAAAATGTTTTCAGAGTGCGATACCCTAGACCTGGGACACAGAAGGCACCAAATCAGAAGTAACACAGGCCAGAGGGCTACATTTGCTTTTCATTTGCTTGCCCCAAGGACAAACCAGCTTGAATTTGCCATGAGCTGCTCTGTCACTAACCAAAATAATACACATGGTCTCCAGACAAGGAGGACAGGAAGGGCTCAGGCGTGTGAGGTCACAGGCATTTGAAGTGACATCCTTGAATGAGGAGAAAAGAAGCTGGAACACTGATTCTATTTGGTGAAGGAAGTTGCTTATTTTGCCAGTTCTTTTTTCCTCTCGTGAACTCTTTCTGCAAGCTCAACTGCCCTCCTACTTTGGGCTCAGACACCCTGTGCTCCTCCTCCTAAACTGGCCCTTTACTCCTAAACTAAAACCTTTGCGAGTTGCAGCCACCTTGTAGACAGCTAAAGTTTAGGTGAAATGAATCCACCAGGCCTTAGACTCACAGAAGAGCTCTTATTTTTTTTCTCCTGAGCTTACTCAGAAAGCAGTGATGCCCTCATGATAGGGAAAGCTGTCATCCAGCTCAAGATGTCAAGCAAAACTGTTTGAACACCTTGGATCAGCACAAGGCTGTGGAGGCACCAGACCCAAGATGTGGCAGCAAAGAACACATGGCGAGAGCTATTTGCTGCCCTGAATGGTTCAACAGCCATATCAGAGAGAAAGCCTGCTGGACTCAGAACTGGGTTCCTGGTTTTGAACCAGTCCTGCACATGGGAGATCCAGGATCACTTTGGTGGTCAGGGCTAGAAAGATGTTACTCTTATTAAACATTCATTTAGAAACAGCAGAGGGTATGTTTTGCTCTGGCCAGTTGTTGATTCCTCTAAACAATACTAAGGACACCAGCAATATGAGCCAGAACACTCCTTAATTCATACACAGAATTTTTTTAGTGGCAGATTCAGGCCAAAACAGGTTTATTTCAGACACATGGATTTTAGAAAGAGCCTTGCAGGAGTTGCACTAATCTCTAAATTTAGGAGCAAGTCCAAAATACATGGTCTATCTTGATTCTAAATTACTGTCATTATGGACGTGCATAAAAACTTGTGGAAGCAGAAAGCTACATCAGAGCAGGATCAAACACAAGTCAGTGCTCCACACAGATGTGCAACTTGGCAGGCAGATGCATGCTTGCTGAAGAAGGGTGGGCAGCTGCACGCTGCTTGTCAAAGCCTTCAATATCCATCTGCTTCTACTGCCCCAGCACCACGTGCACCACCTCAGAGTCATCTGCCAAGCTCCAGCTCTCTGCTTAATTTCATTCTGAAGCCTCCTCACGGCTCTCACCCAGGCAGAGCACAGGCAGCAGAGCTCCCCTCCATGTAAGGCTCCTTCCAGCACTCCTGTGATTGTGGATCCTGAAAAGGCTTCTTCTTGGGGGTGAGTTTCACACACTTGCATGGTATTTGGAGCTCCCTCATGTTTCAGATGGAGGACACTCGATATATCATGTACACACAACCCTGGGCTCCCTGATCTGGCTGTTTGTGCTAGGTATTCATGACACATGCTGTGACATGCCCCCAAGCTCCCTACTGGGCCAGTTCATGTCTCCTGGAGTTGCTCCCATGACCCTCATGCACTGTGCATCCTGGCCAAACCCCATCAGTGTTAGTAAAACTAAGTTCCACCGACCCTGGTTATGGACGTCGTTCTTACTATCGATCTCCGCTGCTTCTTGGGCTTCCCCAGCTCGTACTCATCATCATCCAAATCCTGAACAGAAAGAGGATTCCTGGGTTACCTCTGTGATCTGGACACATGAGCATTTAAGTTACAAAAATCTTCCCTCCATGCAATATTAGGACCTGTTGAGTCAGACAAACAGTTCCCTGGCAGACTTCCCCTTACAGCATTTGCTTCAATGTCACCTGGAAGTGGTGCAGAGGCAAAGCACGTGGTGGAGGCTGAAATACCTTCACTGAGGACCAAGAGGCACAAAGGAGGCACAGTGCTAAACCTCCAGGGGCCAATATGCCCTGCCGCAGCCAGGCACAAAGCAGCTGGGCCATGCCACTACACTGTGCCCACACTCTTTCGAACCTGTTGCACTGTCTTCCAGGCTTCCAGCATTTGCCTTATTCACTTGCTATTATGATGGCAAAGGGAAAAAGAAAGTGAACTAGATCTGCAGAGAGGCAGGAAAAACAGCTTGGAGAAGTGGAACAGCCCCAGTTCTACATTCAAGGAACAAGGAGAGTCACAGCCCCACATTTCAGTTCCTCTCTGTCACCTCCAGGAGGTAAAAGGCAGGTGATGCCAGAACCTGAAGGCAAATAAGACTCATACTCAAAAGCATCTCAGATCTACCAGTGGGGTTCTCAGAAAGGAGTCATTTTGCAGAAGGAGTTAACAACTACAAGTCTGAGTCAGACCCCAATGGCCCTTTAATTACGGTCAGGGACCTAGCTGGGTCTTTGAATCCAATCAGCATTAGAGGTGACCAACAAATGCTTACAGAGGTGATCAACAAATGCCTTGAGTATTAAGCACAGGAACTGCACAGGGATGCTAATGTTTTCATGTTAAAGCAGCAAATGCCCAAACACGTGACCAAATAAATCACCACATAGTGATGTTGGTTACTGAGCATCCCTGCCCTCCTCCTGCTGCTGCAGCTGAACACCTGGTGACAGTCTCGGATGGAGACAAACCAGCCTTTAGTTTCAAACACAAGCAGAGTGCAGGTTCTCTGCTGAAGCTCTCGCAGGAAGAAGCCATGCCCTAAACAGTACCTGGCCCTGTACGGCATCATCACTGGCCTCCTGCTCGGAAGAGAAGCTCTCGTACTCTTCCTCGGAATAGTTGTCTGAAAGGGAAGGAAAGAGGGGAGAGATCCTGTGAAACTCCTTTAAGGTGAGGAGACAGCCTCTTCTCAGAAGGACAGAAGTTCACTGCAGATAGCCACAAACCAACAAAGGGAACACAGCTTTCTAGTTCATCTTCTAACCATGCTAAAACCCATGCAATAGGAAACTCCTGGAGATGAGAAGCAAGGAAGAACATACCTAACAGGAAGGAAGGACCAGTAGATAGACAGAGTCCTCAGAAAAGCATCTCCTTTTACCTTGAAAAGAACCATCTGACAACAGGAAGTACAGAGGTTTCTCCAAAAGCAAAGAAACCCTGTGTTTTTCCCTACTTTACATGGGTACAACTGGCTCAAAGCAGCAAAACAGGACAGGAGAGTCTAAACTCCTTACTGAAATGGTATTTCAGGTGACCTGCCTGGCTTCAGAGCTTTTCCCCTATGCTCCTGCAGCAATACACAGGCACTGCCTTCAACACATCATTCTTCTGGCAGAAGGAATGGCTGGTGCCGCATAGAAGGTTGAAGATCATCATGGGGGGAAACCCAGTGACCTCTCTACACAGGGCACAACATTGCATTCACACTACTAAAGCAGACCATAATCTACAGCTCAACATGGCAGGCATATAGGTCATACACAAATTAATAATATCTAAATGAAAAAAGTTGGAAGAACGACTTAAATGGGAATTTCCTGAATACAGCAGTTTCAGCCAGATGAGAACCTACAGGCTCTTGACCTGCCAGCAAAGCTGGAAGATCATCAGTCATCTACAACTGTTTACCTCAGGGACAGTATTTTCCTTTTCGACCTGCATCTTTGCCTCACAAATAGCTTTGGCTTCCTTGGAGATTTCACATGAGCTGACCTGTTCACTAGAACACAGATGACTCTTGCTGGATGGCTGCTCTGGCCTGGTGCAATATGCAGAAGAAGCTTTGACAACTCAAGCTCCAATTCCTATCACACTCCCTGTTTTCACAGTAGCAGGTTTGCAAAATGATTCTTTGTATTAATCAGTTACAGGCACAGAACCTGTGCAAACTGATCCTCATTTATCCCAGAAAACATCTGGTGTGGGTGGGATTTAACTTCAGCAGCCAGAAAAACACTAGTCCTCAGAGCATGTGGTTGTACCCTTACCTGTAGACTTGATTTTCTGGCTGGCCTGCATAGTGCTGTCTTCATGGTCAATTGGCTGACTTGACAGAGAGAAGATCCAGATTTCTGCTACCTTCACTGCAGCTTCTTTGATGTTGCTGAAGAGGCTCAGGACTTGGCCACCTTCTGTTGGGTGCTGCATGACCTGCAACAGAAACAAAGCAGTGAAAGCAGTGCCTGCATTTAAATAGGTTTAAGCTTACATCATTTGCATACTACAAGAATTATTTATGTTAATTGATTACTCCAGATTTCTAAGTATGGAAGGAAGCCAACACTCTGCAACTACAGGAGCCACTTGCAGGCAATATGCAATGTTAGTTGAGATTTTATTTGACTATTAGGTGATGGAAGGAAAGGAAAAGCTTTCTGAGCTTTACATGTGACTACTTCATCCTTCAAGCACAGCATCTACCTCATTACTATGTATTTGCTGATCAAGTACCAGTTTGAATGCTCACAGCAAGGCTTTCCCCAGATCTTACAGCTCAGGTTTTTCTCCTGCCCCAGCACTCGCTTGCCCACACACTGCTTTGCAAGCTCCTTGCAGGGCTTTAAAAATGACCTTAACTGATGAAGAACATATGTCCTGCTTCTCTTAAACTCTGCACATACTCACATCTCTAATCATCTTCCAGGGTTTTGTTTCAACCACAAAGATTTTTTTTTTTTAAATGTGTCAACACTGTTTAGGGGTCATTATACTGTAAACTGCAAAGGGGAAAGAGGGGGCTTAGGAAAGGACATGAGATTTGTTTACCCAAAGTTTTCCACTTCAGAAGTATTCCAGATGATTTGGAGAGGAAAATGAACCTTCAAAATTTTATAACCTTCTAACCTCAGATGGCTGCCATTACAAAAAGACATGAGAAAAACCACATGCTACCTTCCAGCAACAAATGTCCAACACTTAGAAGTTCCCTGATGGGTCTAATTAACAAGACCACACACTTTCTGTCTTACTGCTGTATTTAATTTCTAGCTCTTAAACCAAATACAGTACAGGAAAAATATCAGCTGCAAGACCATAAATCAGTATTTAGTCAATTCAAAAAGAATTCCCCATTTACTACAAGTGTAAGGGAAGCTTAACTCACAAATGAGTGCTTTTTATAATTAATACAGTAATAGCTCAACAACACATAGTATGAGCTTATTCTGGATGGAACCAATTTGTTTACAGAATAAAGCCTGATGAAAAAGGTTGGTGTTAAACTAAGCTTGCTACTGCTAAGCCCTCGCTAAATGTTCAAAAGGACACAGAGCACAGATTAAACAAGGCGTGAAATAACAAAGCAGGGAGCTAAACTGTCCAGAAAGCTTTAATACATAATTCACCCACACTCAATTCCACCATTAATTCCAAGTGCAAATCTGCAGATTTTATCATTTACCTCTCATGAGCAGCACTCCACTACGCTGCCAAGAATAGCCATGAAATGAGAACAGCAAAAGGGAGTTCAGGCAAAATGATAAAGGATATTTGATAACGAGCCCTAACACAGTGGCACAGAGAAGCACAGCAACCCTCAGCTGCTTTAACCTTAGTATTTCCTTGCCTTTGAACATTTGTCCTAGTGACCCTAATGATCTTGCTTTAGGCATCTGAAATAAGACATTCGACATTTAAGACTAAGCTGAGATGAGTGAGTGTGTTAGCTGAACTGAACCAAACACACTACACATTCTGGTGTCTTCTCCAGAACGATGGTACTCAAGAATATTTAGCATTTTTTAAGTCATGCTGAAGTGTCCTGAATACCAATTCCCGTAATCTTAAAAGAAATCCTTACAAGCAAATAAGCCAACCTTGTGTCTTTTTTTTTTTGTTCTCAAGGTATTATCCAGAAAATTCACAATATTATTACTTGGTGCTAAAATCTATTTAAAATCCTGCTCTGTGATCCCTGCTTACAATTTTAAAGATAGATACATGAAATCCACGCAAGTGCTGCTTAATGAGGAAAATAACAGTGTTGGGCTCAATGCAAAAAGAAGGGAAAAGTGTCGACCCTTGAAAACACGGGCCCCACTGAATGCTGCTCACCTCAGCCATGTTGATAGAGCCCACAGCCAGCGTCTTGTAGCCCAGGATCGTCCGGTTCTTGTACCGCTTGCGCCGCTGCAGCATGATCTGAAGCTTGTTGCCTTCTCTCTTCAGGAAGTGAGGGTACTGAGGGTGCAAACACAACTGAGAGATTTGTTGTGGTCCTCAAGGCTCCTTCTCAGGTTGCCTAGCTCACAGCTAAACCCCGTTTCTAGAGGCTCGTGCACAGTACTTTTAGAAGACCCTAGTGCTGAATCAACATTTGAGTTCTGCAGCACAGGCCAGAAACCAAAGCTCCAGTCATACTCGGTCCCAGGCCAGCTCAGTTTCAACATGCACTGATTTCAGGGATTAAACTTGAAGGCTCAAGTCATACATGTGCACACTTGTATCAAAGGTGTGTTCCCTGGCCACCTCTGACAAACAGAGATGATAAAAAAATCCCAGGGTCACAGAGAAAACCAGACCACTCAGCTGCCCGTGTAAACGTGAGGGCCTCCGGAAGAAAAGCAGAGTTGTTCTCACCGCACGGACGACCTATTTTTAACTCCAGCCATGGCTTATCAGTTCTGCAGAATTGTTTCAACCAAAAACTTCTCAGTAATTGTCATCCCAGGGCACAGATTGGAAAGGAAAACAGTTCAGCTCAAAACATTTGAAATCAAAACTTTTACAGAAAACAACAAGCGCCAAATTCAGAAAACACGGGGCCATCACACACACCAGAACAGCTAGAGAAATTCTTTCTGAAGTGCCAGTGACATAATCCCTTCCATCTGGAAAGGTTTACTAGAACAAGCATTCGAATTAACTCGCCACAGAGCTGTAATGTTGTGCTTGGTATATCTGGAGAATTTCACTTTATCCTGTGAAATGCAGGAAGGGCTATGGAAAAGCCCAGCTGTGCTAGCAGCAAGGATGATGCCAGCTCACCTGCAAGCAAGGCTATTGCTGGCTTAGCCCGAGCTAACAAGGTGAAAGAGGATCACACCCATCACTACTCTAGTTGTGTAACAGAGCAGCCAGAAACTTGTCCCTTCTGTTGGAGCCAAGACCTGCCAGACACAGGCTACACTGTCACCCGGCTGCATGATGCTGACAAGGAAATGCTCTAGGCGAGGGCCAAGAGTTTTGCAGAGGAGAAACAGTGGAGAAGGAGGCGGTTGAAGACACGGGAGGCTGCAGCGGCAGCCACGCAGCACCCTGCACGCACAGTGAGCTGCAGCATGAGGAGCTGACACAGCGAGACGCGGTGGTGGCGAGGCACGGAGCCAGCCACGCTGCAACGCGCCCGCGCTCTGCGCCCCGGCACCGCTCACACAGCCGGACACTGCTCCCCGACTGCACCTGGCTCCAGCTACGGTGGTAGCTAGAACAGCTTCCAGAGAATTGAGAAACAATAAACGCTGCCATAGAAATCCTGCCATGCCATTTCAGGAAGGCTTCCCAGGCCTCACCGCAAGCCAAGAGCCCTAAATCCTTCCTGTAGCCAGAGCGACCAGCAGCACCTCTCTGCATTAGCCCTGCTTGCTTCTCACGCTCCGCTTCTGAAGGCTTCCCTGCTCACAAGGCAGCACTGAGGGCAGCATGGACCAGGAAAGAGCGGAGCCCATAAAATACAGTTGTCTCAAGTTCCCAGATCTCTGTCCCAAGTTCCCTATTACTCTGGAGGCATCAGCAGATCCTGCTTCCCACAACGTTGCCTTCCTGGGCAACTCCAGATCAGAGGTTCTCCTGTCATCTCCAAAACTACATTCCTGTCAGCCTGATCTTCCATGCTACTCTCCACAGCTGCCTGTCTCGTTTCCACTCTTTAGAAAAGCAATGGAAGGCAACAAAAGAGCCATTCAGGTCTGCTTCAGTTTCCGCCAAGGCCACAAGAGGAAGAGGGGCAAGGAAGGATCTTCAGGTCAGACCCACAAAGCAGCTCTGCTCGCTGAAGAGCAGCAGCCCAAGCAAGCCCTGCGTTACCTGTAGTGAGAAGGTCAGCGCGAGCTCCGTCTCCACGTGTCCGCTCGGGGGCAACACGATCTCGTGAGACCTCAGGATGCGTTTGGAGCCCTGCTCGGGAATCAAACACAGCGGGTGAATTCCCCGGCACCCAACCCGGGCACAGCCCAGCCCCACAGCACCAGCAGGACAGGAGAGCTCCAGCTACCACGAGTCCTGCCCCCCCCGACACCACCTGCACCACCTGAGCTGCCTTTGGGTTGTACAGTATACCTTGTCCCAGGAAAAAAAGGGAAAAAAAAAAAGGAAAAAAAAAAAAAGAGGCAGCAGCTCTTGCAAGTGGCATCCCTTGAGAGCTTGAAGGAACAGGCTTTGACCCGTGGGCATTGCCAGGGCAGCACTGGCCTCATCAGTGGAGTCCACCCTACAGAGGTGCCCTGGATGGGGCACTGGGCAGGAAGCCTGGGCTGAAATGCAGGTAGCCCTGGCCTGAGGTCTCACCCAGACCTACCGCTTCAGAACTGGGAAGCATTCTCAGGGACTAGCACAGAGAAAATGAGCACACAGATCCAACCTTGCACTTCTGTGAAATATTAATGAGATGAAAGGGAGATATTTGACTAATGAAGATTTGGGCATATTTACTGTCCCTAACTGCAACAAAGCAGCTTTTGTTCTGCCAAACCCCAGCATTCAAAAGCTATGAGTCAGTCCCCATCCCCCAAGTTAAAGTCTTATTTTAAAAGTCATTTTATGATTCCAGTCAGTACCTACCAAGCTCTTTACCTCTGGGGTTCAGAGGCTGCAGTGTCACATTTACATCCCTGGTGTTAACTATGAAGGATTTTTTTTTTTTTTATTAATATGCTGCCCCTGCTCAGGGAAAGTGGAAATAATAAACATTTTAATGATTCCAAGTAATTGGAATGATAAAAAAAAGGGTGGTGGTGCTGGTGGTAAAAAAACAGTAGGCATTGCAGTAGTTTGGAAAGCTGATGGGATTGCAGGGCAGCTTCAAATCAATACTGTGTTTGGACTGCTATATGCTAACCAAGTTACTGGACTATTTGCTGTATAAGCATTTGATTTCACATAATGGAGAATTTTTCAGGGAAAGCTAGCAGGCAAGCACGAAACCAGCTGCTGCCTAGCAAGCACTTGTGGGCTGTTCAAACACAGTGGCAAGTTTGAGGTCTCTGGCTCAATATTCTGCTGAGATTGCAGATCTGCTGTATCTACATAGGCTATTCTCCCAGAAGGGCAGAACTGTAGCTCCCCCCCAAAAAAGGAGTATTGGGAAAACTTGGGGGAACACCTCCCAGCTACAGTCAAAGTAAAATTGGGTCTGCCCACATCAGCCCAACTAGAAATGTGAGATAGGACACGAAGGAGACACTAGTTTACACTCCCCCTTGCTCAGCCACGTTGCTCACTCAGATAGAGTGAATGCTGCGATGTGCAGAGGTGCCTGCGCGCCCGCCCAGCGCCAAACAGGCTGCCATGTGGAAAAGCAGAGAGGGTCCAAGCTGCAGGGGCTCAGAAGAGGGCAGGGTGAGAACAGAAAGGCCTCTCCATGTCTCCAAAAGCAGCACACATGAAAGAACATGGCTTGCCAGGGGCAGTAGCATCCCCACCGCCGTGGTGCAGAACTCCTAGCAGTGGCAACGTTGCTTTTCTTGTTACGCAACACAATCTACTGGAAGACCAAATATAGCTGCTTTTAAAAAAGTTATAGCAAATAAATAGAGCACTGGCTCATGAAATGCAGTTGACAACTCTTTGAACATCGCTGTTCAGGAGGCTGCAGGGAGACATGGGAATGCAGGTAACACGAGCTCATTAGACTGGAATTCAGTCACCCCCTCTAGAAGGGCTCCAGTGACAGACACCCCTGTCTTGCAATTCCCCATAAAAAAGGGAGTCAGTCATTCAACAGGGATCATCTATGTGACAATCCAGTATCACCAGCCTCAATACAACAGCCGTGTCAGGAACCTGAGCGCTGGTGAATTCAGTGATCCCGAAAGAGCCTATCAGCATCACGGCAATGACTGCAAGCACAGAAGCTCTGTATTAAAACCCTTTTAATGAGGGGGAGTTTTCAAATCACCCCGTGTCTCTCTCCAGAGTCGCTACTGACCCACTTCTAAATAGCATTATCCCAAGGAAATATGGGTGAGGATCACAGCCAAGGTGAAGCTCTGGGCATCCCCCAGGACCGCAGTCAGGTAGGCACCGTGCCACAGAGCCATCAGCTGCAGGACCAGATCAAGGGCAAAGGAAGAAGGGTGCAGGCTCCCAGGCTGCAGCCGAGCACCCCAGACTTCCCAAATGATGCAGGACAAGTCCTTTTGCTTCCACTTCCTCAGGGATAACAGCATTGCCCTGCTTCGGGGGAACTGCAATGACCTGCTCAAGTCCCAGGGCCAGAGTTACTGTAGCGAGGCAGATCAGGACAGCATCCAAAATAGACCTAACTGCTAAATAGGCCTAACCCTCCCAACTGCTAAAACTCCCTTTGAGCGTGCAGATCTGAGGCAGCATTTCTGACCTTTTCCCACAGAGAAGGTGTAAACAGCCAGCAGTAACCTTGACAGGGGAAGAAGATTTTGCTCTAGTAGAGTGCTAGGCTCTGCAAGCCAGGTTTGACCCACTCCATCAGTGACGAGCCTCAGGCTTTCACAGTCAGGCGTACAAACATATGGAAAGCTTTCAGCTTTGATAAGCAGTATCTGACAGCCTGAAAGCCCACAGCTGTGCATCTTCAGAGGCCCCACAGAACACAGTTCTCTGAGCATATTCCCTACCTTTCTGCTCCCTGCTGTGCACATGTGAACCCTCTGCATCCCTTTTGCTGCCCACTTCTCTCAGCCCCCACACACCCTGCCTCAAGCTCACAAAAGGGGAAGCAATCCCTTACAATCCCTTATTCCTCCTCACAGACCAAGGGCAGCCACGAGCAGAGCCAGGAGCTGCAGCCCTCACTGCTCATGCTGTGACAGGGCAGAGCTCAGGGTGCAAGAACAAGGCAAACCACCACTCCACTCCTGCTCTCCCTTACAAGGAAAGCATCCTCTGACATTCCAGGCCACAGGCTTGGGGACAAAGTCACACCACTCCAGAGAGGTCCCAGACCCCCAAGTATTTGCCTCATGCTACAAAACCCCTCAGGTGGCTGCAAATTTCACAGGGGAAGAAGAGGGAAAGAGGAGGAGGAAGGAACTGCAGCACAGACATTTGAAACTGTAAGTGAATTAAATGCAGGAATTAAATTTCTCTAAACTACAGCTACTGGGTAGGTTGATTCAATGGTCTTAACATAGAGGAACACACATTTTTGCTGGCTGGACTACTCAGAGATCAGAGCTGTTTGAATCCCTGTCTGCTTGTTTTTGCATCATACACCCGTCACGATTCCAGCTTCCATACCAGATTCTGTGTGCTTTGACACAACCAGATCTCTGCGGGGGTTTGTCTGGCTTTTTATTGAAAAGCAGCAGCCTTTCAGCATGATTAATTGTGCTTTTCAACCTAGAGGTCTATCAGGTTTTCAGCTGGTGCTTTGACATTTGGTGGGAGCACTGGAGCCGGACTGACACTGAGGCACAGCGGAACTGAACCCCTCTCCTCCCACCTGCCTCCAGTGTGATCTCTACATAGACACGCAATTAAATGGCACAAACCTGCACTATGTTATTTACCTAGGACAATAACTGTACGTTAAGGAAACAATACAGTAGGTGCAGGTGCCTTACAAACTCGCTGGCAAGTGCCTAGCTACAAAATGACTGAGATTCCTGACAGTAGAGCTGCCCCTGGAAAAACAAAAAACAAAACAAACAAAAAAACAAAACAAAAAAAAACAGCCAGAGAAGCCCATCAATGACAGCAGGCCCAAGCCTGGCTTCTCCCAAACCAGGGCCAAGTTACCAAAGATGTTCTGCCCTAAAGCTGAAGCACGTTACAGATCCTGCCTTGGTTTTGTCCTGGAAAGAACTGGTGGCAGCATACGACCTGTTACACATCTTTACACTGGGACAAGCTTGTCCCGAGCCCTCAGTGTGCAGGATGCTTTGCTTGCAACAAGAAAATTTGGTAGGAGCATGGGGGAAAGATAACAAGAGACTCTCTATCCTGAATGCCCTGATGTATTTGGGAAAAAGCCTGTGGTTGCAATGGACCCTCACAGGGAGGAGAAATTTAGCTCACATCTGCCAGTATTTTCACCCAGGCAACACATTTAATTCTTAAAAGCTAAGCAGCAATTACCTGCATTTTGACAGCAATGACCACAGAAATAAGCTCCTTATCCAATTCCTTTAAGACTACCAGTTTCTTTAGTGTCAAGCTGCACAACCTGCAAACAGGAAGAGAAGAGAAATAGTTATGTTCATGCCTGAAAAAGAAAACGCTCCAAACACCCTTCCCACAGAGCAGTATCTCAGCTTGAGGGAGAACAGACTCCAGCTGCAAGCCACACAGACAGCAGAAATATCTGGGGTTTCCCAGGCTACCCCGAGTGAACTTTCCAACCTCTCACAAGGACAAGGACATGGACACTGGGCAGACATCACTGTTTGATATGGACCCCTGGCCACATGGGAGCACCTCACAGCATGGACTTCCATAGGCCACAGCCTGGGAATCTTTGCTCGGAATCAGAGCAAAAGCTTTACGGTCAGAGGAATTAAATTCCAGGAAAAAAAAAAAAAATGGGGTCAAGCCCAAGTCGGGCCAATTATAAAGTCTTCTGCAAAGCTTCTCAAGCTTGTTAGCTTTTCCAGTTTCAGATGTCGACTCTCAAAAATCCAACTCCTAGTTCCTCTTGTCAGCTCACACGTTCTCCTTCCCACCCCCAAACACAAGTGTTAGCAAGAGGTTCCTACATCTCCTACAAAAAGTGGGAGAAAAAAAGAGAGAGCCCGGCCTCTGCGGGTGCCCTCTGGCCCCGGGTCCGCATGCCGCACATACGCGCGTAGATCACATTCTTTGCCCAGGCAAAGGCACTTTGTTCTGCTGGAGCTGTTTGCATTTCACTTCTGCCTCCCAGCGCGGGCAGCTCGGGAGGGAGGACACGTGGAGGAGGCGCAGCTCGAGCAGAGCCTCGGAGCTAGCAGGACGGCAGCGCAGGCAGCGTCACAGCTTCACAGAAGAGCTACCACCAGCTGGCCTAGAAACCCAACCACAGGCAGGGAGAAACCCGGGGCAGAGAGAGATCAGCCCAGAGAAGCAGCTGGGGCTCTAAAGAGCAGAGATCACCCATGGCACTGGCCATGGTCCTTTGCATGGGTCCCATGACAGGGGTGGTGTGGCTTCGGCCGGGGCCCTGGCTCCTATGGCAGCACTGCCGAGCTCCAGCTCCCGGACACAGCGAGCGAGGGTCTGGACATGTCCGGCAGCAGAGGGGAAGGGAAGAA
>JAUBNY010000809.1:2857028-2871140 GCA_032275445.1 Crypturellus soui
CGCGGGGGATGCGGGGCCTCGCGGGGGGGATCTGGGGGGGATCCGGCTCCCCCGGGCGCGCGGGGCCCCGTTGGGCGGAAGGGGAGCGGATTCTGCGGGGTTTTGCCCCAAAACCGCGCGGGTGTTTGCCAGGCCCCCGGTAGCAGAGGCGAAAGCGGCCGCGGCGGGTGCTTGTTTGGGTGGGAAGGGGCAGCCGCGGCCGGCGGCGTGGCGTAACGCTGGTGGCGTAAGCAGCGCGGCACTTACCCAATTTCCAGCTTTTTTGGCTTGCCCCGTTTTCATCCTTTTTGGCTGGAGTGCAGCCCTGGTACCGAGAGCCGCCCTGACCCACTTTGGTGCCCTCCGAAGTGGGTTCGGGAGCATCGGGAGCATCAGTTCCTGGAGACGCGTGCGGGTCCGCAGCGTCATGGGCTCGGAGACCGTGCCTCTAGAGAGCCCAAAATCTCCCGTGCCCGCGAGGCCGCGAATGGGCACGAGCGAAGCAGCGGGCGCTCGCATGGAGGGTGCCAAGGGATGAGCTGAGCATCCGCGGCTGCCGTTCGGAAACACGGGAGGGAGAAGTTTCCCGCTCTCCATCCCCTGCAATGAACGCGATGCAGGGGCGTTTCGGCCCCGTTGAGGAAATACCTCCGCGCGCGGGAGGAAGGGGAGACGCGTTCGAGTGGCTTCCTCCCCTTCTGGGCATCCAGGCGAGGTGTATCCACGGGGGCATCTGCCTGCCCGAGCTGCCCGCTCCCTGTGCGGGGCTCAACCGTGAGCAGCCTTGCAGCCTCAGAAGGCGCCAAGGACCAGTGGGCTTCGACCACCTTTGGGACTTCTTTAATTTTTTCCTTTTTCCCCTTTTTGCACCTAATAAGGCGGCTCACTCATTGCAAGTGACCTGAAAACTGCAGGGATCGGGGAGAGGGGCAGTGGGAGCAGTTTAGCGATGGGCCAAGCGAGCGGCCGCTCGTTTCACGGTTCCGGTCCACGTTATGTTCCGAGTTGGAACTGATGTCCGCAGTTTGGGCCGCTGCAGTTGTCCTGGATACTGAGTATCCGGGATAGGCTGTTTGTGTTTCTGCTTTGGAATGATGGTTATTTTGGGAGGCATGGAGTTTTTTTTTTGTGAATGTGACCTGTGAAGTCTTATTGCCATGTTAGAAGAAAATGGTTGGAGGGGAGGGGAAAAAAGAAAAAGAAAAGCTGCTTCCTGAATATGTTTTGGCTTAAAAAGGATGGGAAAAGTGAAGGCTCTTTCAAGTGAAAGCTCTTCCAGGGATAGATGCCTTAAAAGTTGAGAAGTTTGTCGTGCTAGTAGGGTAGACATGTGGTGCATGCTGGGGCTGTTATTTCCCAAAGTGATTTATGCAATCCAATAGGATGGCAAAACACTGTTTTTGCAAAGACTACGCGTCAGGCCCATTTATTTAAACTGTGGCTCAATACCAGTTTGCTGCTAGACAGAAGGATTTCCTTTCCTGAGAGGGAAGACGTCTTCCCTTGCCGTACCTGGGAGGCTGGTTTAAGTCCTGCTGTGGTGCAGGAGCGGAGCTTGCGCTGCGGATCGGAGCTCGCTCCCCTGCTGCATGCAGCCTGGTTGTCAGAGAGGACAGAGCTCGTGGCGCTGGTAGAAGCGGAGCTGCCTGTGGCCGTTGGGAGTGGAAGCTGGGGCTGGGGGGAGAAGAGAAAGATGAAGTCACCGAAAGGGTATTTTCAGACACGTCCGGATTCACCTGTCACGCCGTCCTTGTGCAAGCGCCGGCAGGTATCTGGCAGCGGCCCTGGCAGCCAGCGCGGGAGGCTCCTGGACCTGCCAACAGCTCGGGTTGGAGCGCAGGGCCCTGCCTCGGTGCAAGCCCCGCGCTGCAGCAACTCGCTTTTCCAGTCGAGCCTCTGTTCCCTGACGGCTGCAGTTGCAGTAAGCCGGGGTGGGGCGGGAACACCTGCAGCTTGGTGAGAAAACTCCCCATAATTGCCATTAGTGTTGACAGCGTTTGTTCCTTTTCTGATCAGGTGATGGGTGAAACAGGAGTCCTCCTTAGTAATGGTGGATAATTAGAGGGAGCTTCATTATTATTGCTATTAACCTTCGTTTCTCTGAACCAAATTCACCAGGCTGCAGTTGATTATTGGCCCTTGATTTCCAGCAGATTGCAGTGCATCTAGAGCACCGGGAAGGCAGTGCCTTTGCAAGCTGCAGTTTGGCATCTCTACTCTTAAAGGAGCAAAACTTGTGCAGGCTTTAGAGAGGGTTGCAGGGCTGGTCTGCTCGCTCCACACCGATTCAGCGAAGAGCAAGTCTTGCTTGATCGTTTGGAGGTGGTGCTACTCTATCAGATTTGTTCTTATCAAAGATGCTGATTTAGACTTTCAAAATTGAGGGCGGTTAAATTCGGGCTAGCTTACATCACTTCCTGCAGGGCATCATTTAGCCAATTAAAAAGATGTGAAGACGCTCTCCCAAACGTTCTCAAGACTTGAATCCCATGGGAAAAGGAGGAATTATGCCTCTGGTAGTATTTGGTATTTGAATATCTTACAATGGGTAGATTGGGCTTTTGTCAGCTTCCTCAGTTTTTATTTTTCCTTTTATTTTTTTCCTTCTATTTCTTTTCCTGCTGCTGCAGTAAGTTGGTATTTTCCATTCGTGTTATTGATCTGGTCCTATTCAGCTCCTCCTGATTTTTAAAAAACTGTTCGTGTTGCTCGGGGCTTGAACAGTTGGGCTGAAGGAAACCATCCCTGTCCTAAGGCTTTGGGACAGGCAGGATTTGAACGGGTACCCTCCATAAAGGGAGATCAGCAGAGCTTTTACAGCCTGCTGCTTCACGACTTGGGACTCTTGCTGAAAGACAAATCCAAACGTTCACAACCTGCAGTTGACCGAACTGCGTTTTCTTTCAGTTTGTGCCTGTGGCTGCGAAGCCTAGGAATGGTGCAGTGATCATTAATCCTGACTCCTCCTTTAAGGAGCATATTAAGGAAATGTCATCCATGTTGGAAAAAGAGCTTTCCTAAGCGTCTCTGTTAAAATGGCCTTCTGTAGTTATGGTCTTGGTTTGTATTAATTCATTCTAAGATCATGTTGCCAAAAACAGTCAAGGACTGTGACTGGTCAGTGCCCATCCAGAAGGAGTAGCGCCTGTATCATTCTGCATCTGAGCTGACCATCTGAGCACCACAGAAATAATAATTCATTCTGTTTAGAAAATAGCCTGTTCCTAGGGCACATGTCCTTTTTTTAGCCTGCATTAGGATGAAAAAAGAGCTTTGTATCCCAAAATGGCACTGGTGCCCACTGTTTGCCCCACACAACAAGCCTTAATCTGGACTCTCTGACATCACCAGCGATAACGGGGGAAGCAGCAGCAGTGACGAGCAGCGGGGCGGCCGCTTCTGCACAGGCAAACGTTCTTCGTGTCCAGATTAATACAGATTTAGTAATGGAGGGTGACGGAAGACTTCGGAGAATGCAGCAAGCATAGTTTCTGACTGCCAGATTTCCATGGAAACACCAATACCTCTTCAGCTCTTTAATTGCCTTAACTATTTTTTTTCTTGTTGTTGAAAACTTTTTTTTTTTTTTTTAAGTAAAGTCTTTGTGTTGCAGTTTGGTGTGTTAGATATTTTGTCTTTGTGTGGAAAACTCTGGAAGTATGGGAACACAGGAAACAACAGCTGTGAAAGTAAATAGAGAATATGGTTGATGGTCTTCTGAGCTATAGTAAGTTCATCCAAAATTCAGTGTATGCTATGTCTTGAACTTTTCTCAGCAGTTCTTGAACAGGAATAGTGTCACACAAACTGTGGCCACATCTGATAGAAATACTAACCTTCCTACAGGTTCCTAGATCTAAGACTTCGAGGACAGAAAGTCTCCTATTTTATCTGTGGATTTGAACAGCAATTCCCAGCTCTGCTCTTTAAAAGGAAAACTTTTTACTTTCTGCTTGTTCCTGAATGCTCAGGCTCTTGGACTGGGGCAGAGGGCTGAAGCGGAAGGTTGCAGGATGGCCCGTGGTTCTGTGGGTCTGACGGCTTACGGGATCACTTCAAGCTTTATATAGCGTAGCTGGGTTTGCTTTTGGCACCCTGGAATTTAACAAATTGATGCACTTCTAAAGCAAAATTTCTTCATATAGGCTTGTTACTTCTGAAACCCACTTGATTTTTTTTTCCAACTTTTTCTGTTTGTCTTAGGGAGCCTAGAGAAGCCAGTGAAGAGAACTGGTTGAGACATTTGGGTTTTCTCTCTCAAAAATCAGAGAGGGTTGGCTGGGTTCCATCCCACTGCTCTGAGCTCTGGTCCGCCTCTCAGTTGAGGAGTGTTGGACTATCCCATTTATTTCAGCCTTTCATTTGCGCAAACAGCGGAGAGCACCCGAAGGCTCCGAGCGGGGTCTGCCTTTCACCTTTGCTTGTTCCTCAGCTAGACTGGGATGTTGCCAGGGACATCTCCTGTCCCAGTAGCACCATCTAAATACTTTCAGATTGCTCCACCTTACCATTAAATTGCTAGACTTTTTTTTTCTTTTAATTTCTTTACTCATTTTGCCCATTTTCCCCTGCCATTCCCCTTTGAGAAACTATTAGTGAGGATTTCCTCTCAGTGTGGAGGCTTGTGCAGTGTGGACCATCCACCTATAAAACAACTTCTTGGTAAAACAGTAATTAATAAAGTATGACATGCTTATTTTATATGTATATATGTTTTTATTTTACTTTAGAAGAAGGAGCGTTAGGTCTTAATCGCCTATTATCTTAACAAAGATAAAGAGGAAGTCTTGAGCTAAGCGTATCTTGTTTGAAAGTGCTGAATCACGGACCTTTTGAATAAATAAAGCTTTTATAGCGACTGGATGCCTACAGAGCTCTTAAAATGGTTTAAACAATCAGATTGTGTTTACTTTATTGATTTCCATGCAGCGTAGACAAGCTTCAGTGTTCACTACTGCCTGTGACAGGCAAGCTGCTCAGCTTGCTTAAGCTCCTCAAATGAGAGCGTTTTCTAAGTCTGTTGGAGCTGAATGTAAGGGCTTTATCACTTTTTCACAGTAAGGGTTTCTCCTATTTTTTTCGCTCCCTGTGGTCCTGCTGCGGGGTGATCTGTTTGCTTCCAAAGAATACACTATTCTAGTTTTGTCAGTTTGCACTTATTCATTAGTGGTTCCTTTCCACGATAAATAACCTCATTTGAACTGTAATCTGTTGAGATTAGCAAGTAGCCTAATTATCTCTCTCTCCTTTGTGGTTTTCCCCCCAAATTTGGTTATTTTAGGGTATTCCCTGCGTTTAGTCCTTTAGTCTTAGTCCTTACATTTTTCGGGGTGCAGAGCTTCCTCAGCTTGCGCGCATGATCTCAGTCGCTTCGCAGGATGGAGCTACCAGTTGCTTCACCTCATCCGTCAGCTCCGCTTTCTTAGCTCCTCTTTCCACGTGGTGTCTTTCCAGAAGGGCATCAGTCGGAGGCTGTTGGTTGTGTCGTGGCAGTCCGAGACACCCTGGTTTGCAGTGGAGTTGAGTTTCTGCCCGCGCCGACGGCCCCTCTCTTCAGAGCTGGTAGCTCTCTGCAGTTCCCAAGTCACCTGAGCTTGCTCAGATGATTCCTTACACATCCCTGGGTTGCTTCTTGACAGCTTTTCCTCCTTCTCCTCCTTCCTCATGATATGCAAGGGAACAACACAGTTGAAGTGACATGTTATTTCTCATGAGCGTCAATTTGGACGGTAAATCCACCAACGACATGAAGTTTATTGAAACTTGTCCTGTGTTTTTCTAGTCTTCAACGCTTCAGTTGTGGTGTAATTTTTTTTTTTTTTTCTCTATTTTGGGTAGGTTATTGCCCACCTTCTCCCCCAGGACAGCTAGTTTCGACTGCTTTCAAACATATATGAGAGGGCTGGATGTGTATGAGTTTTTATCAAGTTAATAGAAAGGCTGTGGGTAGAAAGCACAGACGGCCCACTCGTGCTCTCCCGGGGAGAAGGCAGCTCTGCTGGCTGTCTAGTAGTTTGTATCAGGATATCGCTCGCCCCTTACTTGCAGAAAAAGCTTCGGTCAGAGCCTGCACGTTCTTAGATACGGGATAATGAACCACAGCTCTCAGAGCTACAGGAAACCAGCTTTGTAACGTCTCTTCCTCCCGACACTAATTGTTTTGGTATTTTGCATTTTTGCTTCTACAAGACCTGTTCTCAGCTTGCAGGTTGGCGACTTACTAGCCTTTCTAGTATCTTTTACAAAGCCCTTTGGATTTTTCTCAAGTTAAATTTTTTTCTCCGTTATAGCACTCTGTCTTAGAAGCTGGACGCTGACACATACAACTGCTGATGCTTCTGGCCTAAAAAGAGTCTGAATTGATAGTGTGCAGATGAAGGCTGGAAATCACAACTTTCAGATCATCTTGGCATCTTAAAGAGCTATAATACAGAAATAACTTTTTCTCTTAGATTTTCTTTAACTGTTTCTTCAGCCAGAAAAAATAAATCTGGCCTAAATTGTGCACTAAATAGATGTAACCTTAGACTGATTCAGATGTTTAGAATCACAGCACTTACTACAGTGGGTTTTTTGAGTATCATTTTTTGTCTGTGTTCATTTTTCAAGAGTGGCTACCAGTTTTCCACTGCAGCCTTGAGAAATAGTCCTGTTGGGCTAGTCAAAATATCAGATTAGAATTTGTGTCTAAATGCAGCAGCTCAGCAGTGGTTTATATTGACTCCAAGCCGGTTAGTTTAGCTAATCACATTCATCTCATACACACTTGAAGTCTTTATCTGAGATGACTTTTAAACTTGGCTTGAATGTGTGCTGGAAATTAGATATTTCTTTAGCTCCGTGGTGGCCTGGCCACTGAATAGTAGGGGCTGGAGCCAAGCTTTTGATAATCATTGGGTGTTTTCCCAGTATTACCTTAATATGCCCCAAAGGCCCGATAAAATCGTAAGGCAGGGGAGCGCGGGCCGGGGCTGCTCGCGCTCGGTCTGGGCTGGCACGGGTGCCAGCCTGTGTCGGCGAGCCGGGGCAGGCCCGGGAACCCACACACGACTCCCCCGTGTTTTAGTGGGGAAGAAAGGGTCAGCAGCAGCTTGTGGGGCTGCAGCCCGTGCGGGCTCTGCCGGTTGCACCTGGGGTGGCTCCCAGAAACGGGGCCGAACGGGGGTTCTGCTTCACGGCGAGACTGGCCTCTCTCCTGCCGTACACGAGAAAACACACCAGTTCCCATCAAAAACGGGTTCCACTTCATCCATCGTGCTGAGGTAGATGAAGCTGCTGATACCGGTGACTCTTGAGCACAGTGTGGCAGGAAAGCGGCTTTTCAGTAAACCCTGTTGAAATGCCCAGTTCACTGTGCATGTTGGGAAATTACAGTTATCAAAATACAGGAAGACACTGCTTTGAGCACAGAAATGCTGACTTCGTTATGAGAACTGTAGTCCTCAATTTCCCTTGTGATTTCTTTTTTTTTTTTTTTTTAAAAAAAGAGAGAGTAATATTACTTTTTAATGCATCTTTTAATATAGAATGTTGTTACAATTACATTAACGTAATCTTATTTATATCAGAGTGTATGTTTAGTCTATTTAGTCTTAAGCTGGAAAAGGTTCGGTGGTTACTTTGCTTTTGTTTTTTTTTTTCCCCACTTACTTTCGCTATTAAAATACTACCCGTAGGTAGTGCCCTGCATTCCACAATTCAGGTTCTATCCATGATAAAAAGAATTCCAAGCACCAGAAGTTGTCTAATGACCGGCTACGCAGGTCAAGGCAACCATAATTTGTCAAGAAGCAGGAAAAGCTGAATCGAAGTTTCTCTGTATGTGTCCTAGTAAGCTCGACCAGGAGTTATTTACCTATAGTTCTTCCTAACGCTGTAACGTGGGCGGAGAAGGAGGGCAGGAGGTGCCAAATTCTGCTTCGCCGCTTCAGGATGCGCTTGCTGAGAGCAGCCACGCTCTTGTCGTGTTGCAGAAGGAAGTTTTTGGCCAAATGCGGGTTAGGGTTTTACTACACGGGTTACAAAAACACACAGTTCTGCGTGGGGAGGCAGCTCCTCGAAGGGGTTACTAAACCCTGCCTGAAAGCGTTGCCACAAAAGGAGTAATCCTCTGCGTATTTGCTTCGTTGCCCTCGCTGATGTGAAAGAATGCAAAGCCAAGGAATCCTGAGGGGCTGAGATGGGAAAACCGATCTGTTTCCCATCCTTTTGGGCCCGTTGAACACTGCATAGCTGCGACCAAGGTTCGCGGACGCTTGGGAAACGAAGAGGGAAACAAGCTCTAGGCGCAGGGAAACTTTGGGGCTGAAAGTCTGTGGATGTTGCGGGTAAATGGGGTGAAAACGGATAGATGCGGATCCAAATCCCTCACCATGGTGGGAGGGGAAGCCAGGCAAATCCGTGTCGGGATTTCAGTGGCCACGAAGCGCTGACCCTGGAGGTTATCGGGAACAGGCTCCGGCTGGAATTCCGCTCGTTTCCCGGGAGTACTGCCGGAGCAGGGTTATCTGCTGCCCCCATTTCAGAAATGAGGTTAACAGGAAGCAGCCAGACTTGCATTGTGAGAAATAAAGTTAACGTCTTGGGACCACCGGGTTTAATTTTACCAACTTCCCTTGGGGTTGCGAGCGTAAAATGTTCCTGTGTGCCTAATAGTACACGTGACCTGTTCACATGTCCCAGGATTATTGAGAAAAAACGTTTTGAGCCCTGGAGAGTAACTGGAGTCCGTTCCAAATAGTCAGACTGTTTTTAGACTGAATTGGGGCTGCTTGCAGGGAGAGCTCGATGTGCCCGATGCTCTTCTCTCTTTTCTGTCTGAATCCCTTCTGCAATGGCCCCGTCCTCCCTGGTAGACTTGCAGGACTTGGAAGATTATTCCTGAAATGGCTGTTGGCTTCGGTTTAAATTGTGATAATCCGCGGAAATGGAATTTGTGTTGAAAACTCGATACTAGTTGAGGGAGAGGCCATCTGCCCCGCAGCAGCTGGGACACAAGTGGCGGATTCGGTGTTGGATGTTGCTGATGCTCCTAGGTGCCCTGGCCAGGACTGGTTCAGCGCTTTCCCAAGGGCAGGGCGATAGCTGGAATACATAAGGACATTGAAATGTGTGTGGTGGGATGGAAACTGAAATGGAGGCTTGAAAAATCAAGCGCCTTTTGGGCACGTTGGTAAAGTTTAGGACAGAAGCTGTAACTTTTGATTCCTAGAGTTTTATCCACTGGCTTGGAGACACTCAAAGGGCAGTTCTTGGCCTGATGGAATTGGATATATTTCCATGATTCCTGGATTCTGCCTATGCCGGCAGGTTTCCTGCATTTCTGACTTTTCCGCTGGCTTGCAAAGAGCCCGGCACGCTGCTGCGGAGCCGGACAGCAGAGCACGGGGCTGCTGGCCCTTGGAATTCCCTGCACGTGGCTGGGAAAATGCACTAGGCTGGAAGGGTAGGGTAACCAGCGCCTCTCCCGCAGCGCCCTAGGGAAAATGTCCAGCGGGAGCCCCAGAGCGCAAACACCAGATCTGCTCCTGCCTGTCTCTGTGACTCTTCAGAGTGCTGGATTTCGGTCAGAAAGTAGCAGTTGGGTGACAACAGAGCCAAAATGTGCAAGTGCTGCTGTGCATGTGTTAGCTGAGATCATGAACACTTTGCTTTGCAAGCTACCCACACGGAGCTGCTGCAAGAGGTTGCCTAAAGCTCAGTGACAGTGTCTTTGGTTGTGTTCCCCTCATATAACACTTACTTGTGTTAATAAATAGTATTTGCTATGTGTAACACTTCTGCTCCCCCAAACCTGTTAATGGAGCTTCGAATTTACATGTCTGACTGCTAATCTGACCATCGTTTGCTTTTCTTTCAGCTTTGCAGTGTATGGATGATTCCAGGCCTTGTGTTAATGAGGGACGGTGCATTCCCTATCAAAATGGTACAGGATATTGCAAGTAAGTCACATTAATTTTTAATATTTTAGTTGCCAGTCTTGCAGTCAGGGCCCTAAAGGGAAAGGAAACATGAGTTTTTAAGCTTTTGTTACTGTCAGGTGTCTTTAGTGTAAATGTTTTATTGCAGATTGTGTTTCTTGCTAGTGTATTAACATTTCTACACTAACTTTTTGTAACGTCAGAAACCTGGAATTTCTGTCTAGTTTCTTGGGCTTGGATCTTGCTGATTTGATTGCTTCGCCTGCATGCCTAAAGGGGATCTCTCTTTCTAACATAAATGTGTACCTTGATTCAAGAGATCTGCCAGTTAAGTCAGCATTTGCTCTCCATCTCATAGCTTGATGTAGTTTATAGCACTCACTTCAGCCCCAAACTGAATATTTTTAAAGTTTTTTTTCAGAACTGCTCCGCACTTTTGAGTGTGCCGGTTCTTTTCCATGTAGTGGACAGTGAGCAATATGGGGGGAGAAGATGGCACCTCTGGTGCTCTCCCTTTGCCAGCGCATGGAAAGCTGATCAGCAGGAGCTGTGCAGGAATGTGCAGCTCCTGGAGAGCGGTATCACATCTGCTTACATGCACTTCACCTTCTCAGCCTCGGCTGCAAAGTTTGGATTTTTTTTTTTTTTTAATTAAGTTATATTCTGAAAAGAAAATTCTCTTGGCTTTGCTGGGGTTAGATCATCGTGTGACTGGTGTAAACGGATTTATTTCCTAAGCCTTGTTTACTTCATCAGTGCGAGTTGTGCCATTTTGTAGCATGCTAAATCCCTCTCTCCTTAGCGCTTGCATTCCTTAGATGCTGGTGGATGCTGCCTCATTGATTTAGCTTGGCTACCACACAGCTCTGCTTTACCCCCTTCGGCCTTCCCTGCACATCTGTCTTCCTCGTCTGCAGTTGTTAGTTCTTGCTGTTATCGAGTTTTGTGCAGTGCAGTGCACAAAACTCGATATGCTTAATTTGCACCTGTGGCACACAAAGGGGAAATCATACCCTAATTTAAGGTGGTTCTCGGTTTCAAATCAATATTTGATGCTGAGAATGGCCTCAGAAAAAAAAATAACATTTTATTCCCAACCATGTGTTTAATTTTCACTCTTATTACTCCCTAGGCTTTTCGTTTCCATTTCTTTTTGATTACTGAAAGCAGAAAAAATGTTCTGAAGAGAAACCTGATTTTTTTTTCCTATATTCCCCCTCTATTTTAAGACAGAAAAAAAGAACCTGCTTGTGCAACCTTAGCAGGTCTTGCTCATGAGTCTGAGTCTGTTAGTCTGGAGCCAAAATGTGTGAGTCACAATAAAGTTATTAACCAAGGCTGGTATTACTGCCTGTGCCTCATCTCTTGCTGCACATGTTTTCTCCAACTTGCTTATTCCTGTTAATGGCCTTTTAGACAACATAAAATTGTTTAGTCACTTCACCTGCAGGTTTAACCTCACTTAAGATGTCAGTGTTCCTGGGGCGGGCCCGGCTTTGACACATTTCCTATGTCACAGTGGCAGCTCTGGCGGCTCTTCTGATTTTTTCAGCACGCAGAGCTATTTATAATTCTGGTGTTGCCTTCCTCCTCCTTGTGCATGGACTTCTGTAGGTCTCAAGCCAACCTCTGCCTTGAGTGAAAGCTCAGCACTTCTGCAGATGCAGTAAGTGGAAGGGCTAAGTGCAAACCCGTATTCAGAGATGCATTTACCTGTTTTCTAGGTCTGGCTCAAATGGTTTGCTTTTCAAAGGAAAAGGAAAAATGGGAAAAAATCCCTCATTTGTGGAGATTCTACCTTTTGCAGGCTGATTCTTAGCATCCTGTTTTGGTTTTAAGGTTGGGTTTTTTTTTTTTTCTTTCCTTCAGTATGAGGAACTCTGAATTGAGGAACTTTCTGGTATAGTAGCCTAAATGACTTTCTGAATTTTTGATAGCAGAACAAAACAGAAATGCTTTGCTCAGAAAACTGAACTTCTCACCAAGGCAAGTGGTTTGGCCCTGGCTCTGCAGGATCCCCTGCCGTTCAGTGAAATCACGACCCCTTCCACTTTTTTTTTTCTTTTTTTTTTTTTTTTTTTTTTCAAGTTTTCTGCAGCACTTCCTCTGCTTGGCACTGGGCTGGCCTAATAGGCTCCCTTCCTCTTTCTGCACCCCCTCTCGCAGCGCTGCGTTCAGCCTGTGGTTGCTGCCTGCAGTGTATCTGGCCGCCTGTGAGCAGCCAGGGAACCTCTGGAAGAGAAGCTGCATCCCAGATAATCGCGTGTGATGAATAAGGCATGGGGAACACAGGCGCTGACAAGAGAAACATCCAGGTGGAGCGTCCTGATGCTGAAGCAGCTCCCTTTTTGGGGGAATGCCATTTTAGCTGTCCCACTGAAAGATAAAGGTGGTTTTGTGCTGAAAAACCTTTATTCTGGTGCATGTGGCTTCTGTTATGGGAACAAAGAGTGTGACCCCATAAGGAAGTTGGATTGGATCCTTATCAGGCTGCTCTCCTGAGTGCCCTGTAAAGGAGTTGAGTTCCCCTGCTGATGCTGCTGACCCTCGGCTGTCACCTCGTGGCACTTGTTTGATGGAAATACTGCTGTTCTTTGACCTTGACTTTATATTTAGAAAATCGCATGTTCTCGTGTTTGCGTCTTCCAAGGTCAGACCTTTTGTCCAGGACGGATTTCTGCGCCCGGCAGACCCAATTCCCAGGAGCACGAGGTGTCTGCTCCTGAAGGACGGAGAGGCCATGGGGACCGTCCTGCCGGGCCCCGCTTTGGAGCGGGGCAGCTTCCGAGCGGAGCCTGCCCTGGGCTGCCCTGCAGCATGTGGGTTCAGCCTGCGGCGTTCCTGCGGGCGATGGGGACAGCGGGGATGCGGGAGGCGTTTCAGGGGCAGGCAGGGCACAGGTTTTGCCTGCGCTGCCGGTGGTTCTCTGCAGGACAAGGTGCTGGAGCGGAGACATGGCAGTTCGTTGCTCGTGCCGCAGCGACAGGGAGCAGGAACAAGACGGTGCCAGGCAGAGAAGCAGAAGCGAGAAGGCCGACGGGGCGGTGGTGCTCCCAGGCTCAGGGCCTCGCTGCTGCTCAAGCTTTAAGGGCTTTTAGGTTGAGTTTTTGACCTTGGGAGTGCTGCATGTTGCGTGACCAGAGGGGATTTCAGCGCCTGCGCTAGGAGCCCAAGCACTGCTGTGCTGCGGTGCTCGTACGGGCTCCGCTGTGCCGCGGCAGCCCCGGAATCCCTGGCCCTCGGGCGCGGGGGCTGCTGCGGCAGCCGGGACGGCTGTCCCCTCCGGGCATCTCCTGCGCCCAGGGGTGCTGGGCGCCGCCGCGTGTGCTCCTGTGCCCCCGCAGAAGACCTTTTTCTCACCTTTTCTGAAGAATTTTAATTTGCCCGATGAAATTTTTCCCCTCTCAAGTGCGGATTGGTAGCAGGAGAGCCTCTAAACGTGCTACCTCAATGCAGCAGCAGTACGGGGTTGCTCACCCTGTTGTGTAAGCACAGCCCTCTTCCAAGGATTTTGTCCCACCTTTCTCTCCAGCTGGATCTTCTTAGATCTCAGAATTCATTTTTGAGGACTTGCAAGTCTGAGGCCGAGAGTTGGGCTTGCAAAACTGCTTCAGGAAGTGCTGTGGATGTCTTCTCAGCATCTATCTCGAGAGACTGTTTGGTCCCAGATCAGTCAGTGGGGAATATCCATAGGCGGCCTTGTAGCAGAATGAGCGTGTTCCTGAAGAAGCTTAATGCACAAGCAGAAAACTTGTCCCATTCTGAGAATGAGCTGCCCTTTTCTGTCTCCTTTTTCCTTCCAGAAGTTCAGAGGAGACCCTAGAGACTGGGGCAGAGGAGAATAGGGAGCATACGCACCTCTCCACTCTGGGAACAGCGAGTAGCAATTTGAGTCACTTGCTCATAATTTTCTAGGGTGGCTAATGTGTTCAGACCAAAAACTATCCAGAGCTTGGGTGGCCAGAAAACACTTGAAATCTTGACCTTCCAAACGTTAGTGGCTGCCCCTGCAGCGTCAGAAACTGCAGTTGGGTCCAGCTTTAAAAGAGGGGGAGAGAGAGGCCGTCCCATCCCACAGTTTGCACGGACGCGTGACGCACGAGCGGGAGCCTTGAGCCATGGGAAGGAAGGGCTCGAAAAGAGAGAACCAGAGAATCCTGTTCTGCCTCCCGAGAGAGGTGTAGGTGTGGGAGTCGCCAGCCGGCAGCCAGGA
>JAUBNY010000809.1:2920276-2942269 GCA_032275445.1 Crypturellus soui
TTGCCTATTGCTACTCCAAAAATACTTGACTTTTGAGGCGGCATGGGTGATTTTTGCCACAAAGCTAATATTGAATAGTTAACAGGCTTTTTACTCTTCAGTATTTTCTGTTCTTACTGCAAGATTACCCTTGTTTAAGGCTCTCCTAAACCCCTTCCAAAAGTTAACAGAGCCTTGTAAGGTTTTTTATTATTATTTATTATTACTTAAAGGTAGTTTATCCCTGAGGCTAGACTCAGAAAAGCACGACATGCGCCTACAAAAAGGCCAGAAGAATTACTGTGGAGAAAGGGTTTGCACATACCATCTTGCTAGTGGCCCTCAGAGCACTGAAGAATAAGTTTGAGCCTGTTTGTTTCTTTTTTTTTTTTTTTTTCTTCTTTCTTTCTCCCCCGCTCCTCCCAGGGTTATTCTGGGTCAAAATGCGAGTTCAACAGCCACAGTACTTGCGGGCAAGTGAAATGCAAGAAGGGGGAGCAGTGCATCCAGACATCGTCTGGTCCCCGCTGCTACTGCCCCAAGCTGTCTGCAGGAGAGGAGTGCCAGACACACAGCGGCTGTGCCAGTGTCCCCTGCCAGAACGGTGGCATCTGCCACCCTCGTTCTCAGCCTCCCTACTATTACTGTCAGTGCCCTGATCATGCCCAAGGCAGCCAGTGTGAACAGCTTGCTCATCCCAGCCAAGAGCCCTTAGGATGTTTGGATTCCCACTGTGCCGAGAAAGCAAGGGATGGCTACTGTGATGAGGACTGCAACACCCATGCGTGCCAGTGGGACGGAGGCGACTGCTCCTTGACAATGGAGGATCCCTGGGCCAACTGCTCCTCTTCACTGCGCTGCTGGTTGCTTTTCAATGGACAGTGCGACAACTTCTGCAACACACCCGAGTGCCTGTTTGACAACTTCGAATGTCAGCAAAATAGCAAGGCGTGCAAGTAAGGCTGGATCCTGCAACTGTCTCTCTGTATCACTAATGCGTCTTCTGTTAATGCTTGCAATAGCTGCTGTGCTTTGTGCATGTTCCTCCTCTCCCTTTCCTTGTTTTCTGGTGCTGGTCTATGCTCTTGCTAAAAATTGAGCATCAAGTGGTTTCCTTTTTGCATATTTTTCATCTGTTTTTGGAAAGAAGTTCTGGAATGTGTTTGTTAGGAGCTAAGTTGATACCCCGAGCAACAGTAATGTGTTGACCTGCTTGATGGATCTCTGTTGCTTTCTGTGGGAATGTAAATAGAAGGCATTTCGCCTTGTGCTAGATCTCGACAGTGCTGCTTCCCATCCTGGAATCCCTCCAGAGTCGCAATACCTGAGTCTGTGTTCCAGGTGTATTTCCTCCCTCAGAATGGGTGTTCCTGCCTTTTTGTTATGGCGCTCCCTTCTCTCCAGTCTTTCATGATAACTGCTACAGCTTTGCTGTGATGGTTGCAGCTTGATCAGACAGCAGATTTTAGAGCTTTACCTCAGTAAATAGAATAAACAGTTCTCTTCTGCCACTACCAGAACTAAAGTGGAAGTTCTGCATGGCCAACTTCCCCTCTGCCCATTTTCTATCTGTGTCCTGGCACTGTATCTTCTTTTTTTTCTTAAATCCTGAATTAAAGTGTTCTTGGCCCTCAGCTGTAAGCGGGAATGATTAAGAAGTGATGAAAAGCCTTGTATACCAACCTGCCAGCCCCTATACTGCAGGTGTACTGTACAGAATATGTGTATCCTTACGCTCACTGCAACCCTTTGACCGTTGCAGGTACGACAAGTACTGTGCCGATCACTATGCAGATGGGCGCTGTGACCAGGGCTGTAACAGCGAGGAGTGCGGCTGGGACGGCCTGGACTGCGCTGGTGACAAGGCCGAGAAACTAGCAGAGGGGACCCTCATCATCGTGGTCTTGATGCCCCCCGACGAGCTGCTGGGGGACGTGCGCACCTTCCTGCGCACTCTAGGAGCTCTGCTCCACACCAACCTGAGGATCAAGCTGGACTCCCAGGGCAACCCCATGGTCTTCCCATACTATGGGGAGAAATCCGCAGCGCGGAGTCGGCGATCCCTCGTGATCATTCGCAAGCAGAGAGAGCTGGAGCAGGAGGTCATTGGGTGAGTGGGTGCCCCTGCATTTCTCCAGCCTTGTTAGGCATCTTAGGTATTGCTTGTAGTTGTGTGAGTGTTCTGGACCATCTGGGTCTGTAGCTTTTCTGGTTTGCTGTGGGGAAATTAGGCTGCCAAACACAGTGCTGCAGTGGAAAGATGAGTCTAAAATGCCACAGTTGAGCTTTGCAATGCTTTTGACAAAATCTTCTTTTTCTGATGCTGACTTTGTGCTCTGTTGCTGTGTTGTTGCAGGACCAGGGTGTTCCTGGAGATCGACAACCGTCAGTGCGCGGAGGACTCGGAGCAGTGCTTCCACAACACAGAAGCTGCTGCAGCTCTCCTAGCTGCTCAGGCCATCAAGGGCATGTTGCCCTATCCCTTCGTGTCTGTCCAAAGTAAGTGATCTCAGAGGGAAAATGTCTTGTACAGGGAGGCAGACAGGAAACTTGAGCTTACAAAATGCACGCTCAAATTATTGATCATCTTCATATGTCTCACTGTTCAGTACGGTTTCTAGGAGATACTTACTTCATCCCATCAAAGCTTGCATGTGCGCCATGAATTTTCTGAGGAGACTTTTCCTGCATTATTAATAAGACAGGTCATATAAATGTGGAATCTAGTCATTTTAATACACGTAGAAAATGATCTCTCACATGCTCCTGTGGTTTATCACCACTGCAGATGTCTTATCTGTTCTAGAAACAATTAATGTGTTCTAAGCCTTGAACTGAAAGAAAATGCTTCCATTAGAGAAGAAAAAAGGGGGATGCGCCTTAGTCTTCCAGATACACTTTTCTTTTTTTTCTGGACATTACTTTTGATTTCTGTCCCACAGCCTCAGTCTGAGGCTCAGCTGCAGTTCCATACTGGATTGGTAACATCACTAGATTCCTAGTTGGGGAAGAACACATGCAGATCACAGATGGTCATCTCAGCTTCATTAATCACACTGCGTTTTAATTTGGATTTTTAGGTGAACCATTGCTGCCACCGAAGACCCAGTTGCTTTACCTCCTTGCCGTGGCAGCTTTGATCATCCTCTTAATCCTGCTCTTGGGCGTGATGATGGCAAAGCGCAAACGCAAGCACGGCTCGCTGTGGCTCCCCGAGGGCTTCATTCTGCGCAGGGACCCCAGTAACCATAAGCGTAGAGAGCCAGTTGGGGAAGATGCAGTCGGGCTCAAGTAAGTCTTCATTTGGACCATTGGTCACTTGTTTGCTAACATGATGTAGAGTTTTAAGAACATAGTTCACAAATCTTTCATTAAAGGTACTTAACTCCACAAGAAAAGCTGCCTTTTAAACTGAAACAGTTTAGTCTCTCTCCCCAAATCTAATATTTCCTTATTGGACAGAGGAATCTTAAATAACCTTAATTTATAAAATACCAGTAAACAATCTAATCTTCTGATTACGTTTTGTTATTTAATGCTCTGTTTAGTTCAGCGGCTGGGTACTTTTTGTTGCGTGATTTCCTCTGGAATTAGGTTTGACACTTTTGAGTTCGTAGGTGAAAATGAACTTTTAATACTTCCAGCTCAAAGCATGGAAGACATGACTCAGAAATAATGGAAACCTTCAGAAGAATCCTATTTGTGCAGTTTTGACTTTCCACTGATTTAACCAAGTGCACAGTTCTGTGTGTATTAATGCCACTGTTGGCTGGCTGAAATTAATGCAGGGAGTGAACTCCAGATAGTTTTCCTGAATCTTCATGGAATCAGGTATATTGTGAACCAGGGACAAATACTTTAAGGAGATACTATTTAGCCTGTAAAATATTTTTATTTCTAAGTCCTGTTTAGAAGAGTTTGGTTGTTGCTAACCTGACTATCTACCAATACTTGAAGGTATTTTCTGCAGCCGATGCAGCACCTGTTTTCAGAGATGGAAGGCCAGGTTTACACTTTGCAAACATCCCAGTAGCACATCGTTACAAACAAAACCAGGCACCCAGGTCACACTCAGTTCCTTTTATAACCCATGTGGAGCTCACCCATAGTGAGATTTATCCTCTGATTCGTGCTGCTTGTGCTGCCTGGAAAGGCAGCATCTCCAGTCAGCGTGATGGTGTGACAGTTGTGGTTACAGGCTGAGCCTGCCTGTCTTCTAGAAACTGGTCATGGGCATTAGGCCCAGTCTGCTGATGCTGTGGTTGATATTTGCAGTTTGAAACTGCGGGAGCTCAAAGCTGCAGTGGTTGGATTGGCATGACTGATGCGTGTTAGGCCTGGTGTCATGCAGCAGCTGTGCGACATCAGTTTCCGTTTTGATCTTAGATGTTCCTTTCTAACTTCTTGGCCCCTGTTTGCAAGTTACCACATGGACTGCAGCCCATCTCTGCAGACAGTGACGGTAGTATCTGGCCAGCTTGCAAAGCAATGTGCTTTCCCTTGCTAGAAACCTGGCGGTGCAGATCCCTGAGGGTAACCTGGCTGACTCCGGACCAACCGAACACTGGGCAGGTGACGGCGGACCTCAGCCCAAGAGAGCAAAGGTAGGAGATTGTCTTGAGTGTAGCCAAATGACCCCTGAGACTGCTTTGGGCTAGCAGGGAAAAACGCTGCCTTCCCTTCCAGGGTTCCGCTGCCCAAATCGTCCCATTGCTCAGGTGTGTGTTAGAAATAACTAAAGATACCCAATGAGCAAATCCTTGGGTTAGCAGAGCCACGCCAGGCCTGTGGAGAAAGCAGATAAGTTCTGTTCCCATGTGTCCCCTCCCTGTCAGATCCTGCTCTACAGAAGGAAGGAGGTTAGTGACGTCTTGTAGCTCAGGCCTGTTTTTTTTGTGGTGGGAATAAAAAAGTTAATGCCAAACTGAGGTAGATAAAGGTCTTGGTTAGCTTTAAATAAATAAAAGAATGAAAATGTGAGAAACTGCAGTTCTTGAGCTGCTTGATGAGCACTCTGAAGTAACTTATTTCTCTCCTGTGCTCAGGCTGAGGATCAGGCCTTGCTGCCGGAAGGCGATGAGCAGGTCGATCAGCGGCAGTGGACACAGCAGCACCTGGAGGCAGCAGACATCTGTGGAAGCACCTCGCTCGCCCTGACACCGCCTCAGGCCGATCAAGAAGTGGACGTTCTGGATGTCAACGTCAGAGGGCCAGGTCAGTGCCTTGTGCTGCAAGCCAGCCTGGGTCTCCTATGCTTCCACCAACTGCTCATGTTTAAAGCTGATACGGGAAATGCAGGGACACCAGCAGCCGAGTAAAGCTTGTGTAGAATCCAGAGAAGAAAGCTGGGGAGGTTGGATCATGGTCTGCAGCACAGGGAGTGTCATGTAAACAGGAAGAAGAGAATACACTTGTCACACAGTGGTAGGAGGTGGCTTGTGATCTCCTGCAGGACAACACATGCCTCAAGATGTGGTCAGAAAGGCATTGTAGCAGAAATTTGGAATGCAGAGTTGTGCTGGAAATTATCTTAAACTTGTCCAGTTCACTCACTGCAGAGATTTCCGCCAGACTCTGCTGAGGGGCAGCTTATCAGAATTTACACCTAGAATGTTTTTTTCTGGGGCGGGAAGCAAAGATGGCCTTTTCCTAAATAAGGAGACATCTGGCAGAAAGGAAGAGATTTTTTTCCATGTGTACACTTTTTCAGTTGTACCTATCAGGTGAACTTTTAGGCTTTACCATCTTGTAAGTTTTACATCTACTCAGGGCCCCTTTTCTTGAAAGACAACAAACAGAAGAGGTTTTATACAATGCTGCTTTCACCTTTGCCTCTCCAAGCTGTTCTTTCTCTGTGTCCCCCAGAGTGGTGAGGACATTCTTTTCAGTGGAGTTATTGTGAGTGTGTAACCAGGGTAATGCAATTATAGGAATAGCTGGTAACACCACCTATAATTAAAACTGATTAACTGTCCCTATTATATGGCCCTCTTTTTTTAGTTGCTTAAACTTTAGTGGTTCAGACTGGAATTTTCCATGCTGCGTGTCTGCCTCCAGCTGGATCCTTTTGAATTCTTTTCCAGCTATTTCAGAGAACAATCTCGAAGAAGGAAAAAAGACATCGTGTCCATGGCTTTTCTCTAATGCTCCAAGACCTGTTTAATTGAGACACTCTGTCTGGATGTGCTTTTTTGCTAGCCTCATGAAACTATCCATGTGTGGTCAGTTTATGAGGCTTCAAAAAGTGCATATCCAAGAGACTTGTTGGTGACAGTTACTTTTTCCAAGGTTTTTATACATGCAATAGCTGTATATCCCATGGAGTAGCCCCACAGTCTGCCCAGGGCAACAGCAGTGATTGATCAAGACTTTTCCTGCAAAGTGCTTTTCCCAGGATTGGGGTGCTGGAGAGAAGGAAGGCTCCTCTGTCTGCTGCTTCTCTCCACTCTTTTTATCGGCGGGGCGGAACGGAGGAGACCGCAGCCTGACTTGCATACTGAGAAGTATTCATTTGGGACAAGAAAGCAGAGCCAGCACTGGGGGGGAGAGGCACAAAAGGAGATGCAGCCTTGAACAGCAGGCAAGAGGGTCCATAGACACGCCTGGATCTTGGAAGTGAACCCAGGCCCATGCGCCAGCCCCTCTCCACTGTCCAGCGAATCTGCAGGAAGTTGTTTGGTGAAAGGGTGTCTGTCCTTCGCTGTCGAGCCGCTAGGAGGAGCAGGAATTCTGCTGCCACAGGGCTGGGAGCTGCAGCCACCATCTCTGTGGGTTTCTGGGCTGGAAATACAGAGTTTTAGACTTCTGTAAAACTTACGTAATTGTACTAAAAAAACATGTCAGAAAAACACAGTGAAATCACAAAAAAGCACAAAAAGCACAAAGCACAGAAAAGCACAAAAAGAAACAGGAAATGAGGGTGGAAGGGAAGGGTGTTAGTTCTGTGTTGTACTCATGGGGTGAATACCACTTCTTTATGAACACAGGCTCCTACTGCCGTGATCACACTGTCCTGCTAGCTGCAGGGCATGTTCCGTACAGACCGTGCACTGCAGGTTGAGTTGTATGTGCAGGAAGCTGTTGTCTGTGGGGTACAGCAAGCTCCTGCTTAGAAATGAAGCAGGCAGTTGCTGAAAAATTGTCTTGGGCTGCTGCAAGCTAGTCCCACTGGGGAGGCAGAATTTGCTGCATGCCCATTGGCAGCTCTGCAGCAGCTCTGCTGCTTGGTTGCTGAAAATCAGTGGGGATGTTTTAAGCCTTAATTGCGTTGTTTTGAGGAGGATAGAAATAGGGGGAAATTTAAGAGGGCAAGCTGATCCTCCTAGGCCACCCTCTGTGATCAGCAGAGAGGGAAGCTCTTCCCAGGAAGCTAAGTTAAATTAGAAGTCACCATCCTGCGCTGAGGTCAGCCTTTGTGAATATCCCATTATGGAGACTTGAGGAGAGAGAGCAGCCTGGTGTCTTTGAAGACACCCAAACTCTGGGGACATTTCCAAGGATCTGTAGCCATGACCAGTTAGTGCCATGATGAAGGGGTGCATGGGGAACAAGGCATCATGCACTTGTAGGATGATGTAGCTCAGGAATAAAACTGGCTTAGGTGCTGCTCCACAGTCTCTTCCTATGCAGGGTTTCTGTGAAAGTACAGCGTGTGCCTGGTTAGTTTGTTTAGTGTTGCGAAGATGGGTGTCCTTGAAAACAAAATGGAGTTGGTTCAGGCAGTGCTACTGGTGCATTTTTCAGCTTCTTAGAGTTTGATTTTCACAGGTTCAGTGCCCTTTTAAAGAAGCTGTAGGGGTCTTTTGTAGACCTTTGTCTACATTTCTCTTCAGGTCACTGTCAGCTAAATAGCTGCCACCAAAAATTTTTCTCTATAAATTGCTGCTTTTCTCTAGGTGTATTATCAGGACACCCACATGAGTTGTCCTGTTGTGGTTGCAGAAGCTGCTAACATGCTGCTTAAAACAGGCCACTACTTCAGCCAGGATTTAAAATAAAGAGAGCAGCTTCGAGTTGAAGTGACTGGCAGGATTGTCTGTCTGTCAGGGCCTAATGGCAGGGGATGGGACATGAGAGCTTCCTTCCCTTTGCTCCCACTGGCAGGTTGCTGTGCTAACATCTCTTTCTTTGCAGATGGATGTACCCCGCTTATGTTGGCATCTCTACGCGTGGGCAGCTCTGACATTAGTGAGGATGATGAGGACGCAGAAGATTCCTCAGCAAATATAATAACCGACCTGATCTACCAAGGTGCCAATCTGCAAGCCCAAACAGACCGTACTGGGGAGATGGCACTGCACTTAGCAGCCCGTTACTCAAGAGCAGATGCTGCAAAGCGGTTGCTGGATGCTGGTGCAGATGCCAATGCACGAGACAACATGGGACGGACTCCCCTGCATGCAGCTGTAGCTGCTGATGCACAGGGTGTTTTTCAGGTACAGTTATTGAAGACCACCAAACAAATAATCTTCCATGTGTTTATTAGATCTCTTTGTTACTGTCACTCTTACCTGTTATCTGTGTCCTTGCATTTCAGACCTCATGCTCATATTTCATTACAAAGTTTCTCCTCAGTTTGTTATAAATCCTCAGTCTCAGTCCTTAGCAGTATTTGAAAAAAAAATTCTCTTTTCTCCCGCTGTGCAGATCTTGATCCGTAACAGAGTGACAGACTTGGATGCCCGAATGAATGATGGGACAACCCCGTTAATTCTGGCTGCGCGGCTGGCTGTGGAAGGGATGGTGGCTGAGCTGATCAACTGCCAGGCAGATGTGAACGCAGTGGATGACCATGGTAATGTGGCTTGATGGCCCAGGCTGGGCAGACGTTTGTCATGGTGTGAGCAGGGAGAGCTGGGCTTCTGCTCTTCCAGAGCACGGGCCGCTCGGGACTTACGTGGCCAAATAGGGCACGCAGGGTGTCCTGTGGAAGCTCCTATCCAGCAGGAACTGACTGCAGACCCCTGCAGAGTGGTTTGGTTGGACGATCCTGGAAGGAAAGGGAGAGAGACAGCACTGCTTATGCTGGGATCTTCTGTGCTCTAGACGTGATACTTGTTGGGTTTCCCTTTAGGTAAATCTGCTCTGCACTGGGCTGCTGCTGTCAACAATGTGGAAGCGACACTGGTGCTGCTGAAAAATGGAGCCAACAGAGACATGCAGGATAACAAGGTACAGTACGAGTGTGCCCAGCATGGCTGTTATTTTTCCCTTAGATCATCTTGCTGCTGTTGGAAGCGAGCTAAGCCCAGGGTTTCTAAACCGAGTGCACAGTGCAGGTCTTCCGAATCCAGACCACGACTGGAACTTTCGGCAAATGTTGAATGATTTTTTTTTTTTTTTATGTGGGAGAACAATTGTTATTCCTATTTGGCGAGGTCCTGCACGTTGATGTTGCCCTGCTTTTGTTGCAGAAAGGAATGCAATCAGCAGTCAGTGGGGTGAGGGCACCAGGCTGAAATGCTGCTCATACTAAGCAGCTGAATTCTTTGTTTAGCAAAGAGCCAGGTCTGGTGATACAGCAGCAGTTACCTCGTGTCACACTACCAGGGTCTCCAGTGCAGCCTGTCTCTGAGGAAGCCTGCGCTGTGCAGACCTCCTGCTGTTTCACTGCTCTTAAGATTTGCTGTGTGTTAATGCTCCTTTTCTTCCTTCTATATGAGGTTTTGTTTTTTGTATACTAGGTGTTGCTCAGTAGATTTCAGAGCTACCCACAAGCTCCACTTCTTCACTGGTCTGTTCTAGTCCTTCATGCCTTTCCCGCTCATGGCAGACGATGAGAGAAAGGCACCAAGTGCTTTTACAGTTCCTCACAGCACCCATGGCAGAATGGTGCCTGCTGCGATAGCTTAACTTGGGTGTCCCACTGTCCTGTACAAAACCCCAGGCTCCTCCTGTAATCTGCCTTATTCAAAGATCGTCTTCTGGAGCAGGATGTTTCTAGAGGCAGTTAGCAATGCACCACGTTAGGACTATGTTTCCGTGTGCTATTGTAGCCTTGAGGGAGCATTAGCTCGGAGTCAGTCCCTCCATAGCAGCATGGTTCCCTCTAAATCCGCTACTGCAGCGAAGCCACTGAAATATCTGCTCTCTTGTTTTCAGGAGGAGACACCGCTTTTCCTTGCCGCTCGGGAAGGCAGTTTCGAAGCAGCAAAGATCTTGCTAGACCATTTTGCCAATCGAGACATCACAGACCACATGGATCGCCTGCCCCGGGATGTGGCCCAGGACCGGATGCATCACGACATAGTGCAGCTCCTGAATGAGTACAACGTCGCGCATAGCCCTGCTGGGCACCCCGGTGCCATGCTGAACTCTGCCCTCTCCCCAGTCATTTGTGGTCCAAACAGGTCATTCCTCAATCTGAAGCATGCCTCGTTAAGCAAGAAGTCACGCAAACCGAATGCCAAGGGCATCATACCCACAAACCTCACCAAAGACGCCAAGAGGAGAAGGAAGAAGTCCCTCAGCGAAAGCAAAGGGCAGTTTTCAGAGAGCTCAGTGACCTTGTCACCAGTTGATTCCCTAGAATCACCCCATGCTTTTGCATCTGAGCCAACATCCTCGCCTGTGATGCCGTCGCCGGGGGTGTTACACTCGTCCCCCAGCTCCCTGCTGACTGCGCCGTCAGTGCAGGCCGCGCATACGATGTCCTTCTCCAACCTCCACGAGATGCAGCCCTTGGGACGCGGATCCGGCACCGTGCTCCCCTCTGTCAGCCAGCTGCTTTCACAGCACAGAACCACCCCTCCCAACAGCGGGCTCAGCAGGCTCCGGCCAGCCAATGTTTCCACCGAGTGGATGAATCGTATGGAGATGAATGAATCCCAGTACAATGAGATGTTTGGCATGGTGCCCCAGGTGATGCATTCACACCCCAGCGTTTCTCAGCAGAGCAACTTAGTTCAAGCAGATGCAAAGCACTTGGGAGTTTCCAGGGAGTCTCTGCCCCCTATCATGACTTTCCAGCTGGTTCCCAAGGGTGGCATAAACCAGCAAGCACTGCCACAGCAGGCCCAACCAAACTGCGCTCAGAACATGGCTGCTCCGCTTAGCTCCATGTACCAGATCCCAGATTTGGCTCAGCTGCCCAGCGCCTCCTACTCCATGGCTGCCATCCCTCAGCAGGATGGGCAGGTGGCGCAGACCATCCTCCCGGCCTACCACCAGTTCCAGAGCTCCATGGGGAAGTACCCGACACCGCCGTCGCAGCACAGCTGCTACTCCTCGGCCACGGAACGGACTCCTAGCCACAACCGGCACTTGCAAGGGGAGCACCCGTACCTGACTCCATCACCTGAATCTCCGGACCAGTGGTCAAGCTCTTCCCCACACTCTGCCTCCGACTGGTCTGATGTGGCGACGAGTCCCGGTAACAACCAGCGTGGGCCAGCGGCCGCTCACATGTCCGAGCAGCAGCGGAACAACATGCAGGTGTACGCCTGAGGGCCGGCCACAGGGAAGCCGAGCAAGTGGACTCCAGAACTGATGAAGGTCTTCCAGATGGAAATGAAGAACCATTTTAGTATCCAAGAGTCTTAATGAGCCCAGGCTTTTTTCATTGGAGGGACTGTGGTTGCCGTAGGCTTTTATGCTTTCCTAAACAGAGAATTGTAGAAGCTGGTGATGGAGAAGACCTGTTGGGTCACTTCTAACCAAGTCCCTAGCACCTAGGATGTGATTGCTGCCTCCACTGGATTCTCCAGTCTGCTTTTAAGCATGTTCCACCGTTTCCTTGAGGCAACAACTCTTCAGCTTAATGCATCTTATGGTCATTTCTCCAGAAATGTAGCCAAAACCAGCTTTATGTGTTTGTTACTCCTTTTGTTACCTACCTAACCTCTCTCTGAAGCACCTTCTACTAGTTCTTCTTGAGCTCAAGTTGCCTTGTCTTGACTCAGCTCAGAGCTGCACCCACATTCCTACACCCCTCTTCCTCACGGCTCCTCTTGCTCAGCAAGCAAGCCAGACTTCCCGAAACGCCTGCAGGTCAAGTGACTGGACCCGTCACCTTTGCTCGTGCAGCCTCAGCCTTTCCCCTTCAAGAAGCTTTTTCTTACCCAAACCAGCTAATATCCGTGACCCTTCTAACTGCACACACCCCACGTATCCTGAGGTTATATATCTGTACAGTCTTCTCAAACATCTGTTTTTGCTCTCAAAATACTGGTCTGAGTGGGTCTTGCCCCAACAGCCGCCTGTCGGTGCATCTCTGCCGTCTGTCCGTCTTCCCCGAGACGCGCTGGGCCCTCTGACACTACCCTTCCAGCAATGCCAGCTGTGTCTGTGACAGCCTTCGCCTGCTGCCCTATCGGAAGAGATGCCCTGGGAGCAAAACAGGCTTGTTGGGATCAGGAGGAGTGCTTCAAATCCCAATAAGGCAAATTCCCAGCATCACTGCACAGAACTGCCCCCTCCTCCAGGTGCTGTGCCTCCTACCCTGCAGGCGGCACATGCTGCCTCTGTGCTGTTAGCGACAAGTGCCGAGGATGTCGTTCCCTGTTTGCAGTGTGTGGGTCTGTGTCATAAAACCCGTGGTCTCATGGAGAGGTGACCAGCCCTTTGGAAGTGGCGATTTCACTGCAATCCTGGGGCCGTGCTGTCTTGCCCAGCCTTTCCGGAGAGGGAAGCTGCAGCACCGACTCCTGGACAGGCTTCAGGCAGTGGCGGCACATCTGAAACCAGGAGCCGGGTTACATTGCAGACCAAATAGTTCAGAAGCCATTATCAAACGCAGCTTAGTTGCCAGGTTTGGGGCTGTGCTCTGCCCTCATCCTGCTTTAGGACCTCCCCACCGTAGCAGGGAACACTTAGCAGGTGCTGTGGGACAGCAGTGGCATTTGTACTGCAGCTCCCCCCAATACTCTCTGAGGGATGGGAACCAGCTCTTAGGGCTGTCCAGTGAAATGCTGTTGTTTCTGCTTTCTCTGCATCGCTGTGTTGCAAGAGTAGCGCTTCCCTGAAGGCTCTGGACGAGGCAAGAGTAGAAGTGCACATTTCTAGGCATGGTTTACTTCTACCTCCCTGGGGGAACCCTGCAAACAAGCTTTCCAAAGAGATCTGAGAGCTGTTGACTGTGGCCAAAAGGCAGAGGAGGCTGCTCCCCTCTGAGCAGTGGTTATTTCGCATCCTACCATGTACAGTATTTCTTTCAATGTTTCTTTTCATCATAATCAAGAGTAAAGTTTTTTTTTTTTTCCTTTTATTATTTCTTTCCTGATTTGACTCAATGGTACATGAAGGCAGGGCCTCAGGGGGAGCCGGTTCCCGGGGCCATGTTTTTGGGCTGAAGTTTTTATTCTGAAGTTACTGCTTTTTACGACGCACACAGCATTCCCCGTCGCACTGGCCACAGTGTGAACTGTGAAGCTTAGATGCAGCTCACTCAGATTTCCAGGCAGGAGCCCTGCTGCTCCGGGAGGTCTGTCCAGGTACACGTTTCACTGCAAATAATCAAGTGTTGCTAAACCAGTTGCTAAAGAAACCAAGGGCTTTTACGTGTTAGCCCCAAATAATCAAGTGCCTTTTTATATGTGTGGCTACCATCTGCAGGATGTGTGCCCTCTGAGGAATGAAGCCAGTTTCGTGCCTGGTGTGTGTTAATATGATGGCCCTCTGCCTTATTATTTTTTTTAACTTCTTGTAAAGATAATATCTCCTTAAGGTGGTATTTTATCTCATAAGTCGTAGAGTAACCATTCACACAGCAGCATTTTCCTATATTAATAATGGAAAATATTTGCTTATTTTTACATTTTTTATAAAAGTCTTTTATGAAAATAGTTGCTGCAAAATGTATAAGCAATTTTTATCCCCCAAATAAAGAGTATGTGCCCAACGTCTTTGTGCTGCTCCTTTTTTTTTTTTTTTTTTTCCTCCTCCCTGGCTCTCCTGGCAGAGCTGCAGGATGATGAAGAGCTCACTGGTGGAGAGCCCCTGCCCAGGGAGAACCCATCAGTGCTGCTACAGTTTGGTCAGGGGAAACCTCGAGGCATCGAGGGAGCCCCTGCCAGCCCGTGGCCCCTCTCTTTTGATCCTTCCCAAAGGAGATGTGCCTCAGAGCTGGCAGCCTCCTAGCTCAAGCATGAGGGAAGGGTCCTGGAGAGCTGTGTGGAGAGGGTCAGAAACCAGCAGCAAGCAGGGTGTGCTGGAAGGGACTGGGGACGGGCATAAGGCCTGCGTGAGGTATATGAGCAAGAGCTTTGCTTGCCTGGGAGCTGGCGTGTGGCTTTTGGGAAGGCCGCAGGCAGGGGCTGGTGGAGCCCTCCCTGCGCTCATCCCTAGAGCTGTGTGTCCACCTCGAGGGTCGAGGCAAGGCACAGAGGCATACAGCAGGGAGGGCCTAGCTCACCCGTGTTGGACATATGGACCTGAAAAAACAGGGAGCAAAAGCGGGGACTTCATTCCTCTTGTTTTGAGCACGGAGCCATCACCGCGGTCTCGGGCACAGCAGGCACTCACCTGTCAAGTTTTCCACCCTTGCTGCAGCCCTGCTGAAGGTGGTAGCCAAGCTGCACCTTGCGCCGGGGCCAGGAGCTGCTGAGAGGCAAGGGGGGCGGTGAATGTTCTAACAGCAGCTCGCTTATCTTCTGGTAGAGCCAGCTCAGCGAGTAAATACCTGCTGGAGGCTTTCGGGCACATTCTCCCACAGGTCGTGCATCTGTGCCAAAGTTTAAGGGAGTTCAGGGCAGCGCCGCCTCGCTGGCACAGCTGCGCTGAGATTCCCAGCGCTTGAGGTGAAACCTGGAGCTGCTCCTCAAGGATGGCCGCTGGGCGCCTTCCCCTGTCGGTGATACCAGTGCTACCTCTGTGAGGAGCACTTTCATGCTTTTAGGTGAAGCGGGGCTGGAGGTTTGTCTTCTGCAGGGGCAGCCGTGTCCATCAAAGGACTGGTCTGCTGTGCAGGGTGGTTTCCTCCAGAAACTACCAGGCAGGTATCTGGCTTGGAAAGGGGGCTTCACCTTCGTCTATGTCCTGAGAGCTTGGCCAGCTCTGCGGGCTGGCAGTGGTCCCATGGCCGCGTGGGCGAAGGAGACCAGCCCCGTGCTCCTTTCCCAGGAGCAGCCGCAGACCTGCCCACACAGGCCCCAGCACAACCATATCCCGGGGCTGCAGCGGCCCTGGGTGGGTGTTGCTTTGGGAAGTGCTGCCAAAAAGGGACTGCGTGAGATCTCTTGAGAGCAGAGCGCTTGCATTTAGCTCTGTAGCGAGAGGTAGCCGCTTGGGACAGCTACAAGCCTCCCTTCTCGGGCTGCTCGTGCTGTCCTTGCAGGGACGAGGGTCTCTGGGGTTGTACTGGGAGCAGCGCAGGCACCCAGCTGCTTTCTTTGCACTGCCTGCAACACTTGTCTCCTCCTGGTACCAGTGCAGCCACCATGTGCACTGGCACAGAGCCTGCACGGCCTTGGCCAAGCCAGTCTGGGCTGCACGGGGTAGGCAGCAGGGCTAGCAGCTGCTGTCTTGAAGCCCCGTCCTGGAGCCTGGAGCCTCGAAGGGATGTGGAGAGGAGGGCCCAAAGTTGCAGGAATGGCCTTTGGGGCTGCAGCGCCTGCTCCGCGCAGAAGGCAGGAGCGAGGGCTGTGTGGAGGGAAGCGGGATGTTGGTGGCAGCTCCTCCAGGCGGCCGAAGCAATGCTTGGGAGCAGGAGGGTTGGAGCGGTGGGGCAGGGGAGCTGCACCGCCTGCCGTGTGGGGAATGGCCAAGAGGAGGGTGAGGGGCTGCTGCCGGTGGCCCTGGCTCTCCCTGGGGCTGCGGCGTCGGCAAATGAAGCACCACATCGGCAGCAGGGCCATGGGGCTAGGCACCCCCCTGCCATCTGATAGCTCCTCAGGGCTCCCGGTGCCCGGCTGTTTCCCCATCCCTGGCAGCAGCGGAGGCGGATCAAACAAGGACGTCACGGGCTGACGCACTGCGTGGGGCGGCCGGGGCATCCGCTGCTACCAGCTGCGGGGATGCTGAGGGACGGCCACCTGGCATCGACCTCCCCAAACGCTGCCCGCTCGCAGCAACTCTTGCAGGACTGCTTGTCCCCGACCAGGCCCAGGGCCCCTCTGCCACCGGTGGGCTCCAATAGTGTTCCCTATGGAAAGCCACCACAGTGTTGGCTTTCGCTGCGGATGCTAATTACGGCGGGGGCGGGGGGCGGTTATTGACCAACTAGGAGGTGCTCTTCCTGCCTTCGTTAGAGGAACGTCAAGTGCAAACAGAGCGATCAAGATCTACGTTGCTTTCCAGGGATAAGGGGCAGAGTTCGCAATAAGATTTTTATGATGGGAATCACCTGGGCTCATCAAACAGTGATTCTGCTTGCTGCAGGGCTATATAAAGGAGCTGCTTGTGGGATCACAGAGCAGGTGAGGCCGTTATTCCTCCCCGTCTCCCTGCGGCAGGTGAGAGCGGCTGGTGGCTCGGACAGTGCCTGGGCCACCTGTGGGGGCAGCATGTGCCCGAGCCCCTCAGCGGCTCCTGGGGCCAGCAGCCATTGCCTCAGCTGGGCCGGGGAGGCTGCAGCAGCACAATTTTGGGCACTGCATGGGCTTTTGTCGCTGCTTTGTCAAGGGGAAGATGAGCTGAGCTGGCAAGCGGGCCCAGGGCCCTGGGGATTCGCCAGGATGAAGGGGAGCTGTGCTGATGTGACCGCCGGGAACGGGAGGGCAGGAACACTGTCCTGAACTCCTGTCCCTGGTGGCCCTGGCTGCTACTGCCGACTCCTGAGCCCGTGCTTGGCCATCCCTGCTGAGCACAGCGGTGGGATGGGGGACCCCCTGCTGTGCCCACAGGCCGGGCTGGCACAGAGCACCGGGGTGCGGGTGGGTCGGCATCCTCAGGCCATGGAAGCATCTCCACGCTCCGTTGCGCAGCCCCGACCCTGCATGGCCTTTCGCAGGGACGCCAGAGAGGAGAATGGTGGCAGCAGCCAGACTCGCCCTCCTGCTGCTTGGCTGTGCAGGGCTGCTGCAGGGTTCCGGTGAGTCTCAGTGCCCCTAGGTGCCGAGGGGCCACCTCCGCACTGGTCGTGCAGGGCAGGGCATAGTGGGCCCCGGCTGAAGCCCACCACTCTTCACAGATGCCCGTGCCCTGCTCCACTGCCCCCCGGGCTGGTCCTACTACAAGCTCAGCTGCTTCAAGCACTTCACACAGCTGCGCAGCTGGGACGAGGCAGAGGTAAGGGGAGGGGAGGCCCCTGCCTGCCGGCAGGTCGCAGTGCCGGCCCTGGGGTACGACACGCATGTGTCCCTGCAGGCACAGTGCCAGGCCAGCCACCCTGGCGCCCATCTTGCCTGGGTGCAGGAGCTCCGTGAGGCAACCACCATGAGGAAGGTGCTCTCCTACTACCAGCGCACCCAGCCTGTGTGGATCGGCCTCCGTCTCGGGCACCAGGTAGGGCAGGAAGTCACTGCAGGGCACTCGGGAGCGGGTGATGGGGCCACCACATTGACCCCAACTCTGTGCAGGGTCAAGGCTGGCGCTGGGTCAACGGGGTCGAGTACAGCGGGGCCAGCGGGATCCCCAGGCGCGGCGCTGGCAGCGGCACCTGCGCTGCGCTGCCCAACGTGGGTGGTGAGTGCGTCCCCCAGCGCCCTGCGGCCACCAGCTACCGGCCCCACTCACGTTGCCTCCTTTCTCCCTGCAGGCTTCACCTACTGGACTGGCACCGACTGTGCCCAGCGGCACTTTTTCCTCTGCAAGATGGTCCCCTCGCTCTGAGTACCTGCCGGGCGCCCCACTGCCTCCCCAAACCCCCACTGCACTTCTCCCACTTTTTAAGATACATCTATTAAAAAAAAAAAATCATGGACTTCTGGTTTTGTTCTTGCAAACCAGAGCCTTGTGCTGGTGCAGCGCTCCGTGACCAGCCCAGCGGCTCATGCAGGTGTGGGACTCAGCAGCCCTGGGGGCAGGCACACTTGGGACAGCAGGTATCTGTGGGGTGAAGGCATGGAGGACAGTGGCCCCAGGTGCAGCTGCCCCTCTCTCTGCACGTGCCCAAGGGGCTGCAGCAGCAGTTGACAGCAGCAGCAGGACCAAAGGTCCCTTCTTGTGTCACTGGCAGTGTTGTCACAGGCACCACGTGGCTGTTTGCTTGGCTCTGGTGAGGGTAACTGTGCCTCGGGCTTGACCCGTGGTTTTCCCCCTAAAGCCACCACACATGATGGGAGAGTCCACATCCTGGAGCAGCACAGGATGCCCCACGACCATCCCAGCCAACACGGAAAGCTGGCAGCCATGATGCTGGTCTCAGGTGCCGGGGTGCAGGACGGGGACTCCTTGTGAGCCCCCTAGCCCTGTGGTCTCATACCGTCCCTGTCGTGTTGGCTGGTGCTCAGTGACCTTTGAGCACCGGGGCTGGGCGCAGGGCCCAGTGTGCTGATAAGGGCCAGAAGGGAGGTTATAAATGCACCATGCGGGGCTGCTCGGTCGGTCTGTCTGTCCGGAGCGAAGATGCTGCGCTTAGTGAGCCGCGCAGTGCGCTGCTTGGGGGCCCGGCGGGGTCCAGAGCAGGCGGCCCCGTGCGTTGCGGCCACGCAGCGGGCACGGTGAGTGGGGAGGCGGGGAGATGGGCTTTGGGCAGCCCAAGGGAACCACGACGCTCTCCCTCCTCCCGGGAGCACTGGTGACCAGTGGGCGCGGGGGTAATACAGGGCACCTGTGCGGGCAGCAGAAAGTATAGGATGCTCATACACATGCACGGATGGAAGCCCTGCAACCCCAAGCGAGACAGCCCCATCCCCGCAACAAGGCGCCAGTCCCCCTTCCCTCTGTCCCGCAGCCTCTCCGGGGCGGCCGGCTCCGGTTCCTGGCCCAAGGACGTGGGTGTGCTGGCGCTGGAGGTGTACTTCCCCGCGCAGTACGTGGAGCAGGCAGAGCTGGAGCGCTTCGATGGCGTGGAGGCCGGCAAGTACACGCGGGGCCTGGGCCAGCAGCAGATGGGCTTCTGCGCCGCCCACGAGGACATCAACTCGCTGTGCCTGACCGTGGTGCAGCGGCTGGTGGAGCGCGCCCGCCTCTCCTGGGACGCCATCGGCCGCCTCGAGGTGGGCACCGAGACCGTCGTCGACAAGTCCAAGGCCGTCAAGACTGTCCTCATGGAGCTCTTCCGCGAGTCGGGCAACACTGACGTGGAGGGCATTGACACCACCAATGCCTGCTACGGCGGCACGGCCTCACTCTTCAATGCCGCCGACTGGGTTGAGTCCAGCGCCTGGGACGGTGGGTTGCCGACCTTGGGAGTGGCACAAGTGCCACGGGATGTTTGAGGTTCCTGAAACCCCGCGATGCTCCTGCAAAGCCCCAGGCCCCTCCAGGCTCTCTATCATGTTCAGCAGTCCCCAGGTCTTGTCCCTGCTGGCAACCACAGCAGCCCAAAGTTGAGGGTGATGAGGGGTTGTGTGGGAGCTGCACACACACACTGATGGCCCTGCTGCCCTCTCCTAGGCCGCTACGCTGTGGTGGTGTGCGGGGACATTGCTGTGTACGCCACGGGGAACGCACGCCCCACAGGGGGCGCTGGTGCCATCGCCATGCTGGTGGGACCCAACGCGCCCCTCGCACTGGAGAGAGGTGGGTGCCACAGCCCTGACAGCGAGTGCGATTGGTTGCGCAGAGTCCCACGGGCTAACCCACGGCCACCGCCTGTGCCCCAGGGCTGCGGGGCACCCACATGGAGCACGCCTACGACTTCTACAAGCCTGACCTGGCCTCCGAGTACCCGGTGGTGGATGGGCCCCTGTCCATCCAGTGCTACCTGCGGGCGCTGGACCGCTGCTACGCCGTGTACCGCCGCAAGGCAGAGAGCCAGCGGCAGCAGGGTAAGCGGCACTGCCCACGCACCCCACTCGTCGCCACATGCCCAGCCCCTGGCACCCTCCACACCTTGCCTTCCAGCTGGCACCCCCCGGCCCTTCACCCTTGACGACTTCAAGTTCGTCATCTTCCACACGCCCTTCTGCAAGCTGGTGCAGAAGTCAGTGGGGCGACTGCTGCTGAATGACTTCCTCGCCGCCCCCAATGCTGACACAGCCACCGGCCTCTACAAGGGGCTGCAGCCTTTCCGGTGGGTTTGCGTGGCGGCCGCCTGGTCCAGGCACTGTGGTGGTGTGGGCTTTGAGCTGGCCTCTCTCTGGGCAGCGGCGTGAAGCTGGAGGACACCTACACCAGCAAGGAGGTGGAGAAGGCCTTCCAGGCGGCCAGCCAGGAGATCTTCAACCAGAAGACCAAGCCCTCACTGCTCCTGTCCTCCCGCAATGGCAACATGTACACGCCGTCCATGTATGGCTGCCTGGCCTCCCTGCTGGCACAGTGAGTCCCCGGAGGGCTGGGGAGCCTGTGCTGGGTTTGGGAGGAGTTTGGGAGGAGTTTGTGCAAGTCCCATAGGACCCTGTCCTGGCAACCAGGAGCAGCTGCCAGTGCCCACTGTCCCCCCTGCAGCAGGGACCTCACCCTTTCATTTCCCGTGAGCCCTCCCCGCCTGGGTGGGAGCCAGCGTTTCTGTGCCGGTTGGCTGGCGTGGGGCCAGCGCGGCTGCCAGCGCTGGGTGAGGATAAAGCCCCCTTGTCAGGCCCAGCCCGTGAAGAAAGAGCCGTGGGAAGGGCCGGGTGCCAGGGGGCCACTGAGGCGGAGGCAGAGCCCCAGTCCCTGACGTGCCGCAGGGCCTCGGCGCAGGACCTGGCCGGCTCCCGCATCGGAGCCTTCTCCTATGGTTCGGGGCTGGCCGCCAGCATGTTCTCCTTCCGTGTCTCGCCCGACGCGGCCCCAGGTGAGCCCCGCACGGGCCAAGGCCGCAGCACGCAGCCCCGGTGCTGGCGCCCCGGCAGCCGGTCTCAGCCAGCGCTCCCTCGGCAGGGTCGCCTCTGGACCAGCTGGTGTCCAGCCTGGCTGACCTGCCAGCCCGTCTGGACGCCCGCAAGCGCGTCGCCCCACAGGACTTCGCCGACATCATGAAGCGGCGGGAGGAGACCCACCATCTGGGTGAGCGGGGCCGCATGGTGACCAGGACCGGGCGGTCCGGTGGCACCCTGCGCCCACTGGCGCACTGAGCTCGCCCTGCTCTCCCCACAGCCAACCACACTCCCCACGGCTCTGCCGCGGACCTCTTCCCTGGCACATGGTATCTGACACGGGTGGACGACAAGTACCGCCGGCAGTACACCAGGAAGCCGCTCTAGTGGCAAGGCTGTCGTGAGTCCCGGGATGTACCGAAGCGGGGTGCGGGCTCTCCTTCCTCCATCTCCCCCACTACCCAAAATCTGGGGCTGGTGTCATGGGAGACTCCTCCTTGCAGGGACTGGAGACAGCTCACAGCAATCCTGGCCCCGCGGCTAGTGGTGATGGGGTTTCCTGGGAAGTCATGGGCAGTGCAGGGGAATAAAGAGCTGGATGATCTGGGCAAGTGTCACAGCCTTAGGCTTTGGGAGCAGGTGGCCGCTGCTGCCTGGGCCCTCGCGGTTTCCCCCCGGAGCCTCTTTCCCGGTGGCAGCACAGAAAGCGTGCTGGGGCAGACGGCACCTCCAGGGCTGTAGCTGCTATACCCACAGCGCCCGTGCACCTGGGGAGGTCCGAGTTGAGCCCCAGTTTGGGGTGGGGATATGGCAAACTGCCAGGTTTCCTGCGGGACCTGCAAATTGGAGCAGCCTCCTTGGGAACCCCAGGGAGCCCATTCCCACGGGAATAGCCAGGGAGTTCATTCCCAGGGGTATGGAGGGCTCAGCCCTCCTGGGGCCTTTCCCCGCATCTCCGTTATGTCCGTCTCTTGCGAGCGGGGCAGTGGGCCGAGCCAGCATCCTATGGATGGAGCAGGGAGCACCCATGCGGCTTTGGCTGTCCCGCCGTCCAGCTGGGACCTCGGCTGGGCAGTGGCAGCCATGGAGACCTTTGCACCCCTTGAGCAAACAGTCACGCGGCGCCAGCAGCCCTGCATGCCCCCAACGGACCCAGGCACAGGAGGGCCGGGGGCCACGGGCAAGGGAAGGAGGTCGCACACTATCTCCTCCGAGTGCTTTATTGAGTGCAAGGCCA
>JAUBNY010000809.1:2968957-2978962 GCA_032275445.1 Crypturellus soui
ATTATTATTATTATTATTATTATTATTTAGTTGTAAGTCATGCCTTGAGTAAGTTTGTGCTCTGAGGGAAAGCGCAAATGGTCTGGGGTGAATGAACCTAGAGTCTGGACTGAGGAGTGCTGGCTCTGCTGCCTTGATGTGTATCTTGGTCACCGGCTCCACAGCCCCCTCAGGCAATAGCTTTGCAAGCGACAGCTGCACGGGGCACTGCTGCTCACCTTCTCCAGATCATCTTTCCCTCCTCCGGGAGCAACAGGGATGGTGTAAGAACTGGAAAGCAACAGCAGCAGCTTTCCGGCTTCCTATGTGCAGGGGGATGTGGATCAGCCATGTCGTATGTGATGGTTCCCAGGGTGGAGGGACTAGATTTTGTAGTTCTGGTCCCCTCCGTCTGTGCTGGCCAGGGCAAGTCCTGCCTGGCGGGTGGAGCAGAAGAGCTCCCTCTTGCTGGGTGCTGCCATCTGGACCTGCTTTGCTCCATGCCTCCTTGTGACCGCCTCACGCCTTGGCCTGTGCCTTGCACCTATGATCACATCCTCCCTTCCCCACCTGCGACAGAGACAGGCAGCAGCGCAGACTCCCCTTTGCGCAGCAGGTCAGTGTTCACCTCTGGGTCTGTACAGTGACCAAAGGCCACATGGGCTGAGGGGATGTGGTGCTGGACAGCCCCTATGGGGCTGCCTTTCTTCTTCTCCCGTGTTTGTCCTCATAAGCTTCCTCTCACTTCTGTGTAGCACTGTCTTCTCTCTCTCCTTCTGCCTCTCACTTTGTAGGAACCTTTTGTCCCTATCCTCATCTTCACCCTTCCTACTCCATCCCTGGCTGCGATGCCCATCGTGCTCTGCAGTCCCTGGGGCCACGTGGAGCCCAGGACAGGGCACAGGCTCCTTGGCGTAGCGCAGGGGCAGTAGCAGGCTCCTTGGCATAGCTCCACCATCCCCTTGCTCATGCTTGTGCTCTGCTGCAGATCTGCCTCTGATCTCTCTCTTTCCTTGTGTCAGTCCAGCTACGGGGTGAGTGCTGATCTAGACCGCAGTGTCCTACGCTCTCTGCACTCTTCTTTAGGGCCCCGTTTCATCCCTGCTCTCCCTTGCTGTGTGCTCCTCAAGCCTGCAAAAACCAGAGCATCCTGTGCGGAGAGCACCCTCTGCTGAGCTGTTCTCTGCTGTCTTGCAGCTCTTAGTACAGCCCTCTTCTTTTCTTGTTTTCCCCTGAGGACCTTGTTTTCCTTCCCTTGGTGTGAGGATTTCCAGTGAACCTGGGAATCCTTCCAGCCTGGTGCCTCCTGTGCAGTTTTCAAGCCATGCAATTCATCCCCTTGGAGCTTGGTGTGAGAGGCGTGAGATCGGTGGCAAGCAAATCTCGGCTTGACCTCTCTTTTCTGCCGCCACATGAAGCGGTCGGGTAGCTCCTGTTCCCTGTGGTCTGCACCCTCTGGGGCACTCCTGCAGCTGTGAAGGGTTCAGATGCTCAGCAAACACCCACCTAGAGCCAGGGTGCCCCACACATGAGCTCCCCTGCTGCCACCTGCACTAGCTTCCTCTCATTCCCACTTCCCTCTTTCCCTCCAGGCTCGCGCTCCCTCCTACCTCATGCTGGAGCAGCAGGAGCTGCCTGAGGCAGCGGGCACTGTCCGAGAGCCAGGTCCCCCATGCGGCTATGCTGGTCACAGCCCTCCGGCCTCACTGCCCCCCAGCTCAGGAGCTGCCTGTGTGCAGCCCTCGACCCCTCCAGCCACCCCCCTGGCTGAGGGTCCCTTCGGCCCCTCTTCCCCCCAGAGGCTGTAGCCCCCCGGGTGCTTTGTCACCCAGTAGCTCCATCCGGGTGAGTCCCAAGGGAGCCTGGGGCTGGGCTTTGCCTGCCCCAGAGCCCCTCCCTCCAGGAGCTGCTGCTTTACTTGATTCCTGCGGCTGCCGATCTGCGCTCGGGAGCGTTGTGCTCCCTGAGGAGGCTTCTCCCCGCTCGCATGTGTGGCTCCCGGGGCAGTGAGGGGCCCATCCTCACTCAACAGGCTCCAGCATGTGGGGGTGACGTCCAGCCAGACCAGGGGGTGACTCGTCCCCGGCACCTTCAGCCCTCGGCTGCTGCTTGTTACCAGCAGGTTTCTGCAGCAGGGTGTATGGGAGCTGCCTTCTGGCCACGCTCTGCCCTAGGAGCACGGCTCCTGCACCAGGGGTTCCCCGCTGCTCCCACCTTCCACACTGGCGTTTGTGCCTCACCTCCAGCCAGCAGCTCCATGGGGGCCATGCCTGGTCCTGTGGGGGAGCCTTGGAGCTGGGGCTGGAGGGGAGAGCCCACTCCCCCCTGCAGCTTGATGATGCTGGGACTTCCTGGAGCTGCCAGCGCCAGCCCTGCACAGCCCCAAGAGGGCGACTGTGCGTGGTGCCTGGTACCACACATGGGAAGGGCAGGGACTCCGCTGCCCCATGACCAGGCAGGCAGCAGGCCACTGCAGGGGGCTTCACGCCCCAGCCTTTGCTGTGGCTGTGACTCGTGATGCCGCAGCATGAGTGAGATGGGGTATCCAGCCTGCTGGGGTGTCTGCTACGAGATGGCGCAAACATGGACTCGGGTATCTGGCAGCATTGGGGTGGCCACCCCCCTCGGCACTGTGCTGTGCGGGCAGCTGATTCAGCACTCGGGGCAGTCGGGGCACACGGAGCCGGGTTCTGCCACTGCGGCTCCCTGGGGCTGCCTGCGGCCCGGCCGCAGCAGGGACTGTGTGTCCCAGCAGCTCGCTGTGCTGTCTCCTAGGTCCAGCTGTGGGGGCAGATGGCGCCAGCGCTGGCTTCGCCAACAGCATGGAGGAGGAGGCGACGGCCTGTGGCACCATGAACCAGCACGTGAGTTACAGCAGCACGGCCCTGGGACCTGGGATTCTAGAGCTGGCACCTCTAATGTCACTGCCCTGCCCCAGCCCCTCTGGAGATGTTCCCGTCACTGCTGTCTCTGTCCTTCTAGAGCGGCCACCGAGCCCCCAAGGAGAGCAGGGGTGCAGAGGGTCCCCCACTGGGGAGCACAGCGCCCGCCCTGCTGGCGCGTGAGGCGCGGGCGGAAAAGGAGCTGCGGGAGCTGAAGGCGCAACTGGAGGAAGCCGGCTTCTCCTCCATCTCCCACATCAGGCAAGAGCCTGGCGCTCCCCAGCTGGCAGGCGGTGGTGGCTGGAGGGGGGGGGGCTGCCTGGTGTCCTGGTGACCCTGACCCCTCACTGTGCCACGTACCCCCAGGAAGGCGATGCTGAGCCTGTGCCTGGAGAACGCAGAGCTGAAGGAGCGGATGGGCGAAGCCACGTCACTACTGGATGGCGGGGAGCAGGAGGAGGCCGGAGCAGGCAGCCCCCCGACTCCAGAGCCCCGCAGGCTCCAGCGGAAGGGCCGCGGTGCCCTGGGTGACTGCCCGGCCAGCGACACCATGAGGGACAGCCAGGGGCTCCTAGCAGAGAGGGGAGCAGTGGCTGCCAAGCGCCCCGCACTGGAGACACAGTCCTGGGACGATGCACCCAAGAAACCCTGCCCCAGCAGCCCAGGCGGAGCAGAGGGGAGCCACGTAAGTGACAGCGGTGCAGGGAACTGGCCAGCACGCATCTGGGAGCATGGCGGGTGCTCACCACGGATCTCTGCTCCAGCAGGAGCAGGGCACGGACCCCGGCGGGGACTGGCCACAGCCGGGTGCAGAGCTGTGCTCGCAGGCGGCGCAGCGCCGCAGGCAGTGCCAGGAGCTGCAGGACAAGCTCGCCGCCTCCGAGGCCACGGTGCGGGCGCAGGCGGCGCAGCTGCAGAAGTACCATGTGCTGCTCCGTGAGTCAGGGCCCAGGAGGGGAGGGACAGGATGGGGGCTTGCTGGAGGGCCCTGCGCTCACAGGGCTGCCTGGCAGGTGAACCGCACGCCCAGCAGCTCAGCAAGCAGGTGCAGGTAGACTTCCAGGACCTGGGTTACGAGACGTGTGGGCGAAGCGAGACCGAGGCTGAGCGCGATGAGATCACCAGCCCCGGTAAGCACTGCCAGGGCCTCCAGGCATCCTGGGCTTTGCCTGCCCGGCACGCAGCAGCAACCTCGTCCCCGCTCTGCTCCACAGAGTGCGAGGAGCCCGACGTGTTCAGTGAGCACAGCCTGGGCAATGAGTTGGGGTCTCCGTGCCGGCTGGAGGCTGCCAGGGCTGTACTCAAGGCCGTGCCCCTGTCAGATGTGGGGGCCTTGCACCAGCACATCCAGGACCTCAAGGTGCAGCTGCTCAATGCCAACAAGGTGATCCAGAGCCTGCAGCACCGGGCCCGCTCCGTCTCCATCACCAGCGGCTACGTCTCGGGCACAGAGCGGCTGCCGGCGGGCCCCTCCGCCCTGGCCTCGCCGGCGCGCAGCCTCACTGATGAGGACGAGGGCTGGCAGTCGGATGGCCGTGGCGGCTTCTGCCCGCCTGCCCTGCGTGCGCACCGCGACTTGCAGCGCCTGGTGCAGCGCGTGGCCCTCCTCGAGGCGCAGCTGCCCGTGACCAAGCCTGGGGCCGTCTCACCCAAGGAGATGCAATCGGCCACGTGGCCAGGGTAGGGGCCAGTTGCGTGGTGCAGCTGAGCCGGGCTGTGGCGGGGAGCCCTGGCTCAGCCTGTGCTCCCGCTGCCCCCAGGAAGTACAACTCGCTGGTGCAGGCGCAGGCCCGGGAGCTGTCGCACCTGCGGCAGGCGCTGCGTGAGGGCCACAGCGCGAGCCGCGGGCTGGCCCAGCACCTGCGCGATGCCCTGCGCGCTTTCGAGGAGCTACTGCGTGGTACTGACATCGACTACTACCTGGGCCAGGGCTTCCGCGAGCAGCTGGCCCAGTGCCGGCAGCTGGCTGAGAAACTCAGCGACAAGCTGAGTATGCGTAAGTGACTGGGGACAGGAACAGTGCTTGTGACGGGAGGGCGCTGGCGGGCCGGGGAGGTGCTGACTGCCCCTCTCTGTTGTGTTTTTCAGGAGATCAGCAAGGTGGGGAGGATAAAAGCAGCCATGAACTGCTGGTGCTGAGGTACCTGCTGCAGGGAGGGCCTGGTGGTTCCGGGGAGGGCACCCTGAGGCTGTCCCTGCTTTCGGCTGGGGTGGGAAGGGCTGGGAGATGGGGGACGCTCTGCCTTTCCCGGGCATCCCAGTGACCAGGCAACTCCACAGGCTCAGCCGGGAGCTCCAGGAGAAGGAGAAGGTGATTGAGAACCTGCAGGCGAAGCTGCAGGAGCGCTGCGAGTCCCCGGGCAGCAGCCGCCCGCCCTCCGAGTCGTCCCGCTCCATCACAAGCACCTCGTTCGTGTCTGACGGGCTGGAGGCCTGCTCCGATGGTGACACGGCCAGCGAGTGCAGCCAGTGCCGGGAGGAGCCCGCCCGGGGTGCAGGTACCGTGGAGCGCACAGGGGCTGGGCACCGCGCATGGCGGACACTGTGGGGTGTCCCCCATGGGGTGTCCCCGCCTGAGGCAGCTGTGGAAACGGAGTTGGCTGTTTGGAGTGTGACAGGGCCCAGGAAGAAAGGTTTTCTCCAGCCTGAGCCAGAGTCACGTTAACGTCTCTCCTGCTCTCTCTCCTGTCTCCAGGCCTTCACTTTGACTCCTTGTCCAAGCCCATTAGTGCCCCCCTGCCTGCACTGCTCCCCAGCTTGTCCCCCTTCCTGCCCAATGGCGCCCCCCGTCCCGCGGCCCCCGCGCTCCTGGGCTGCTGCGGGCCCCCCGTCTGCTCCCTGGCCGCGGCGCAGCAAGAACTGCAGGTGCTCCGGAGGCAGCTGGGAGAAAGTGAGCGCGCAGCGCCGGTGCGGTCGGTCCTGCCTGCGCGGCATGCTGCATGCACAGCCCCTCCGGCCCGCCCGCTTCCTTCTCCTGCTGCACAGGACCTTGAGGCTGGGTCCAGCTGTGGCGCTTGCCTGGGAACAATGGGGACAGGTGCTGTCGTGGGCAGAAAAGGGGAGGGTGGGGAGGACCCCAAGGTCACTCCAGACTTTTGGTTGGGTGCTCAGATGTCCTGAGGGCCCCTTGGAAAGGGCTGCTTTGGTTATCCCTTGTATAGGAGTGGGGCTGAGACCCTCCAACTTGTATCGTGTCATCAGGATGCCCTCTATTCTCCAGGGCAGGGCACAGATAGTGGAACTGAGGATGGGGCCACTGCGGGGGCACTCCGTGCTGTACTGCTGGGCACAGAGGGAAGGGGGCAAGCAGCACATAGCAGGGGGTTGTTATGCCAATCTTCCTCCCTGCTCGCTTCCCTCCCCTTCCTCAGCACCTTGTCCTGTGTGTGCAGGTGCGCCGCTGCCAGCAAAGCCCACAGCCCCGGCGGGCCCCTTCGGAGAGAGCAGCAAGCCCTTGGGCTCCCTGTGCCGCCACAGTGCCCCCCAGGGTCCAGCTCAGGCACTCGAGCCCCGTGGCCTCTTGGATGCGCCACCACCGCATGGGCCATTCTACGGGGCCTTGGCTTCGGGGTACCCATCCAGCCAGAAGCTCACAGGTAAATTCCTGATGAGGCGCATGGGGACAGGACTCGGGAGAGCTATGGGATGTGGCTCTGGTGTGGGCAGGGCAGGGGAACCCTGCCCCGAGCTGTGTCCCTGGTGTCAGCAGGGGCAGACCTGTTGGAGGAGCACTTGCTGGAGATCCGCAGCCTGCGCCAGCGCCTCGAGGAGTCCATCTGCACCAACGACCGCCTGCGGGAGCAGCTTGAACAGCGCCTGGCCTCCACGGGCAAGGCCGGCGGTACGGAGCAGCAGAGGGACTGGGGCCAGCAGGATCCTGCAGCCCTGTACACCCTGTTGCATGGGGAAGTGCTTGCCCCATGGACAGTGGGGCATTGGTCGAGGGCTCAGCACCAATCGCCCCCCCCACACACACACCTTGCTTGCAGGCTTTTCCACTGACACCTCCACCCAGGGGCAGGAGCTGGGGTCCCGGCTGAGCAGTGAGAACCGGGCCCTGCAGGTGGAGAACCGGACCCTGCTGCTCCAGCGTGACCATCTTTCTCAAGGTAGGGCCCGGCTCTCTGGCCCCCACATCCCGATGCTCAGTGAGCTGTGAGGTGGTGACATCTCTGCGTTCTCTGTCCCTAGAGCTGGCACGAGCACAGGAGGCACTCCTGGCTGCCTGCTCCCGGGCGCGGGAGGTCGAGGCAGAGGCAGGCCGGAGGCGTGGGGAGCAACGGAGGCTGGCGGATGAGCTCGCCAAATGCCAGGAGAGCATCCAGCAGCTCCGCGATGAGCGTCTCTCGCTGCAGGAGGACAACAACAGGTAGAGCTGGGGCTTTGAAGGACCAGCGACAGGTGGCATGGTGGGTCCCTGACCCACGCATTGTCCCTTGACCCCCACGTTGTTGCTCATCTGCAGGCTGCAGCACACACTGACGCTCCTGCAGCAGCAGTGTGAGGAGCACCGCCTGCTCCTGCAGGCCCTGCGAGCGGAGCTGCGTGTCTACGAAAACCTCCCCAGCCCTGCTGCAGAGACAAGAGCAGGTACAAACCCTGTCCCAGGCCCTGACTGCCCTCACCCTGCCACGGGCCGGGGCAGCCCAGCCTCTCTGCCCAGCTGTTGCTCTGGGGGTGCTCAGCCCCTCTGCAGTCCTTGGGCGTCCTGGATAACCCTCTGCTTGTTGTCGGGGGAGGGAAAGTGTCCGGCAGCCCTGGGCGCAGAGCTGTAGCTGCCTGCTGGGGCTCTGCCGCTGATTCTTCCAGGTTGCTTCCCATCTCCTCCAGTGAGGGACGTTGGCACGAGCTCAGCAGTGCCCTTCTCTGCACCACTGTCGAACACAGCAGTGGCCCAACAGATGGCTGGTAGGTCCTGCAGCCTGGCTGCGTGGGTGCCTGGAGGCTGCTGAGCCCTGGCACGTGTGTGGTGCTGCCCTCCTGGGGGAGCGATGGTGAGCAGGGCACAGCGGGAGGCTGCTGGTGGACTTAGTTACCCACTTTGCCCGCAGAGCTGCGAGGAGCTGACCCACCCGCAAGGAAGAGCGATGGGCTGAAGGGTGCCCACGTCGTTGGCCGCCTGGACACGTACCAGGCCCTGGAACAGCGTGTTGTGGAGGGGAAGGCGCTGGCCCACGAGCTCATGTTCCTCACGTGTCCCACCTCTGAGCTGCACCACCGCCCGCCTGCGGGCAAGGAGGTAAAGCGCAGGCTGGGGATGGGGACGGGGACGGAGCCAGCCCGGGACGGAACCTGCGCCCTGGCCTGGGGCAGGCAGCGCTGTGTGGCGGGAGGCCCCGTCGGTACCAGTGAGGCCAGCAGGCAGTCCGGGTGACATTTAAACACGTGTGCACACACGAGTGCTCTCAGCCGTGCCGGGTCTTTTCAGGGGGGCTCCCCCGCAGCCAGCATGTCTTTGTGCTCCATGGGGCACGTGTGCTGCTCAGGGCATGCCGTGCTGCGCCAAGCCCTGGCGCTGGTGCCTGCCTTCCTGGGGTTGCCAGCACCTCCAGGCCCTCCCCATCCCCGTGTGTGCGAGCACGGGAGCCTCCCAAACCTTCTGGCTCACCGTGGTTCTTACTGCTCCCAGCATGAGCCCAAGCGCGTGGGGCTGGTATGTGGCCGCTCGCGTCCTACCTGGCTGTTATTGGTACTGCCCGGGCACGGCGCGGCCACGGGCGTCCTGGCTGCACCCGCTGTTCCTGCTTCCCCCACAGGCACAAGGGACCGCTCACACGGGGCACGTGTGGGGCAGCGTGAGCAGCCTGCACCGCATGCTGGAGGAGTGCGCATCCCTCCTGGCTGCCTTCTGGAGTGCCACGCTGCCTGCCGGCCCTGCCCAGCGTCAGGGCAAGGTCAGGCCGGGGCTGGGCAGCAGGGCAGCTCGTGCGGGCCGGGACGAGTGCTCACACCTCACGGCGCCTGTGTGCTCCCAGGAGCAGGCGCTGCAGGGTGAGATCGCAGCGCTGCAGGCCCAGCTCTCGGCGAGGGACGATGCCTTGCAGCGCGCGGCCGCGCGGCTCCGCAGCACCGCCCGCCTCAAGGACAGCATGGAGCAGTTCATCGTGAGCCAGCGTAGGTGGCCCATGGGGTGGGTGTTCGTGCCTCATTCCCCCCACCCTGGCCCCGCTGTGTCAGGATAGGGCTCGCGCTGACTCTGTCCCTCTGCCCCGTAGTGACGAGGACTCACAACGTGCTGCGTAAAGCCAGAACCAACTTGGAGGTGAGCATGGCCTCGTGGCCACACTGGGACAGGGCCCAGTCCCGCTGCTAATGGAGCCCTCATGGCCCCCCACATTCTCTTGCCAGGTGAAGTCCCAGCAGGCCCTGCCCGTGGCCTGAGCCCTGCCTATCTGGTGGCCCCTCGCCTGCCCTGCTGCACTGGAGGCCTGAACTGGACCCAGTCTGTGCTGTCAGGCTGCTCCCGGGCCAGACCTGCTGTGGGTGCTGCAAACGGCATGTGCCCAGGCCCCGCGTGCCCTCCGTCCAGCTTTGCTTGGCATCGTGGCTGCCGGCTTGCGCTTCGCCTGCTTCTCTTCTATGGGGCACAGCCCTCTGGGCTGAGCCCTTCTCCCCTGGGACCTCATCCTGCTCATAACCTTGTCCTACACCCATCCCTGCTTGTGGATGTATGTATTTATATATACATATTATATATATATATATATGTATAGACAGAGATATAGATAGTGAAACTGCATTTTGGGGGCTCCCTGGGCATGCCAGGACCCCAGCCCGGGTGGAAGATGTAAGAAATGATGAGCTCTGTGTGGCAGCCGGGCATCCCCAATAAAGGCTTCCTGGGTCACACCATCTGTCGCGCGCCGGTTTCTGTGGCTGTGTCCCCTGCCTGGGCACAGGGGGTCCCCCCAACTCTGGGCGCGGGATGGCTCTGCCCTCTCTGCTCTCAGCAGCCCCCGCGGCTGTGTGTGGCGGGGTCCCTCCCCACTCCGGAGCCCCCTCCAACACCAGGCGAGCAGCACTGAGAACAATAAATACTGTAATAAATAGAGTCCCGTGGCACGGCGCCAACAGCAGCTAGCGGAGCCGGCGCGAGGGGCTGGGGTAGCTGTCCCGCTCTGCGCTCCCTGGGCCCTCTCCAGCA
>JAUBNY010000809.1:2999937-3017430 GCA_032275445.1 Crypturellus soui
CCCCCCGGCCGCGGCGCGGCGGCGGCGGGTGACGGCGGCGGCGGCGGGGCGGCGGCGGCCATGGGGTGCCTGCAGAGCGTGGCCTGCAAGGCGCGCGTGCGGCGGGAGCACATCGTGGTGTCGGACGTGTCGGCCACCATCGAGCCGGCGGCCACGGCCATCGAGGAGAGCTCGCCCGTGGTGCTGCGCTACCGCACGCCCTACTTCCGCGCCTCGGCGCGCGTCCTCATGCCGCCCATCGCGCGCCGCCACACCTGGGTGGTGGGCTGGATCCAGGCCTGCAACCACATGGAGTTCTACAACACCTACAGCGACCTCGGCGTGTGAGCAGCGGGCGCGGGGGCCAAGGGGGCTCGCGCGGGGGCTTCCCCGCGCGCGCGGCCGCGGCAGCGGTGGCAGCTTCGCGGCAGGCAGAGCCGATCCCAGCATGCAGGGGCTCCGGCCGGCCCTGCCGACAAGGGGAGGCTGTGCCGGTTCGCGGTGTGCGGGTAAAGGCTGCGGGACACGCGCTTTTCCCGGGGTAGGAGCGTGCTGGTGAGTCGGGGCTGCCGGGGCACGAGGCTGCTGGCCGGGTGAGGGCAGAAGGGCAGACCGCGCGGCCGCGGGCGGGCGGGTGGGTGCGCTCCGCAGCGCCGGTGCCGGCGTCGGGCCGGGCTGCGCGGGGTGCCTCGCAGCTGCCGGAGCGGCCGGAACGGGGTCGCCGCGGGTCCGCGGGGGCTGGGGCTCCGGCGGCCGGTGCGTGTGGACACGTGCCCTGCTAACTGGATAAGTGCTGAAGTCCCGGGCCTGCGGAGCGGCGGGAGCGGGGGCTGCGGGACGGAGCCGCTCTGGGGAGCGGGCGGCTCGTGGCGCGTGGAGGGCGCCTGGCCCTGAGAGCGGGGCTCGCCGTGGGCTGTGTCTGCAGCGAGAGGGGCCGCCGCAGAGCCGTGCCCGCGCCCGGCCTGTCCTCAGCTGCACTCCGGGGAAGCGCTGCTTTCCCGGGCGCCTGCCTGCGAGCCGGGGTTGCCTCCGCTGCTCAGCTCGCCGCGTGCCGAGCTCTCCCAGCCCGCGGGATTCCAGGGGAGGGGCCGGGGGCCGGGCCGGGGCCTGTGGGAGGTCGCAGAGGCCGGGAGCTGTCCCCGGTGCCGCTGCGGCCGGCGCCTCGGCCGGCGCTTCCCCCGCCCGCGGCCTCGCGGGGGTCTCGTCCGCCCGCGGCAGGCGGGACTGCGGTCCCCGTTGTCGTGCGGCCCCCGCGTGCCCCGGGGCGGGCGGCTGTGCGCAGGGCCGGGCCCGGGGCAGAGCTGTGCTGCGGCGCGCACATAGCAAGGGCTGTTCTGCCCCAGCAGTGGAGCTGCCTAAGGAGAAGGTGACCTCAGAGAGACTCTGAAATGAGTTTTGGCCCAGTTGGTGAGTGCAGGTTAATTAATGTAGTGTTGTGCTGGCAGAGCGAGGGCTGCAGCCTGCAACTGAACCGGTGAGGAACTAGAGCTGAACGTGCTCTTGAATGAGGTCCTCGGTAGCTTCCTGCAGGTAGGAAAGTCGCTCCCAAGCTTAGCGTTCGGGGAGTTCGTGCTGCGGGCCAGGAGACCTGGTGGTTGACCCAAGAGATGGACGTTGGGAGCTGCCTGGGTTGGGCACAACACCTTGCTGAAGTGGCTCACGCTGGGTTTTGCAAAGCTGGCTCCAGCCTGCCTGCCTCAGTGCTGCCCTGGCAGGCACCAGCCGAGCATCTTCGCTGTCGCCCTGATAACCCGGCCTTTCTGTTTCCCTTCTCTAGATCGAGCTGGGAGCTGCCCGACCTGCGAGAAGGAAGAGTAAAAGCCATCAGCGATTCCGATGGAGTGAGCTACCCCTGGTATGGAAACACCACGGAAACCGTGACACTGGTCGGGCCCACTAACAAGATCTCCAGGTTCTCGGTGAGCATGAATGACAATTTCTACCCCAGTGTGACGTGGGCCGTCCCCGTGAGCAACAGTAATGTGCCGCTGCTGACAAGGATTAAAAGGGACCAGAGTTTTACCACGTGGCTGGTGGCCATGAACACCACCACCAAGGAGAAGATCATCTTGCAGACTATAAAGTGGAGGATGCGAGTGGACATTGAGGTTGATCCCATGCAGCTGCTGGGGCAGCGGGCACGGCTGGTGGGTAGGACTCAGCAGGAGCAGCCCCGGATCCTGAGCAGGATGGAGCCCATCCCACCAAATGCACTAGTGAAACCCAACGCCAACGATGCCCAAGTCCTCATGTGGAGACCCAAGCGAGGCCAGCCTATAGTCGTTATACCTCCGAAGTAGAGCCACACTGGGGCACACACCGCTGTGTGCGCGTGAGGACTGTGGTGCTGCCAGCATGGTGCAAACGAGTGGGGTTTCTGTGCCGAAGCAGACCTCTTGGGTTCGCCTGCCTTTGTAGCGGTGGTTGGAGATGCGGCTTCTGCTTAGCAGGAAAGGAAGCGTGAGCCTGGCCAGCGCCGGGTCACGGAGGAGGGATTGCTGAGCTGCTGGGTCACCCAGAAGGCGGAATTGAGTACTCCTAGGAGGCTATGGCTGGAAAAGATGCTGTCTTACCCGAACAACTCCAATTTCCTTGCGGCGAAATGCAAGGAACAAGCATATGATCAAGCCGTGCCTGTGGCAAATGCTGCTTTCCACCCACTTAGACGTAGAAGCGGAGACGGTGCCCAGCGACGCGGGGTGCTCGTGCACGGAGCATCCCGCCCGCCCCGACGGGAGCCGGTATTGCCGCAGGGTCCCTACCTATGCATCCGGGAGTGCTCTCCAGCCCCTCGCCGTGCCCGCTGGCGCTCACGGGGCTTTGCCAGGACACGGGAAGGCCCCGGGCTGGCGGGGGTGCCGAGCTGCAGCCTGGCAGCCGCCGCTGCCCAGCAGTTTTCCGCGGCCCACTCAAAGCAGGACATTTTGCATGCGTCTTGGTGTGTTTGGAGTAGTTGTGAATGTAGGAGATGCCATAGTTCTTTTCAGTCTTGGAGTGAAATCTAAGGGCAGGTTAGATGTCCTGTAGTTTTAAGGTGCACTAAACCTTTGCAGTTCCTCCGTCCTTCCCCTCCCACCCCTGCCAGCCCCTTTTTTACAGAAGCAAAAATGATTCCCGTCTGAAGGAGAAATCGCCTGTTTACCCTGCCGGGGAGAGTAGGCCGCTGCTGATTGTGTTTGTGTGGCATCCAGAAACGCTTGGAGGTGCTCCAGGATCCAGGCGCTTCCGCCGCAGACGTAAGTTGGTTGTAGGAAGTTGGGCACTTGCTCATTTTCCACGTAGATGCCTGTCCGTGTGGAGAGCCTCGTTCTTGGCCGCCCACGGAGCCACGCAGCGAGGTGTTTGCGTGCGCACTTGCACGTCGCGCTTGTGCACGCCGGCGCCTGTGCGTTGCTGCAACCCCTGTGGGTATCGGGAGCGCAGGAGAACACCGTGCGGGTCCCTGCCATGAGCCAGCGACCCACAGCTGAGCGGATGCTGCTCCGGGCAGGCCCTGGCGTGTGGCGGGGTTTGCATGGCCAGGTACATCCTGGGCACCACTTCGTGCTGGTGCAGATGTTGGGCAGGTAACAGTTTTTTTTGTTAGTGTTCCTTTTTTGCTATCTCCTCGCTCCTTGCCCTTGCTTCGCTGCTAGGGTCGCTGGCATGATGCTGGTGCGTGGCGATGGCACTCGGTGGGTTGCAACATGCAGTTTTCTGCTCGCTTGAGCCTTGGGAGCAAGATTTCTCCTCTTCCCTGTCCCCATCCCACCAGGGAGGAGGGCTGGCACTTTAGATGCTCCCTCAGGATGCGCCAGAGGCACGAACCGCATTGTGCTGCTGCTGCCGCCTCCTCGAGAGTGGCCCCAAGGGTGCGAGGCAGACGGTTAGGGCAGACCCAGGAGTGTGTGCCCTCGTGCCACCACCACCTGCCTTCAGCGGCAGGGACCCGCTCGAGCTGCCTCCGCTGTTTCCCGCACAGCTTCAGACGCTGCTTCTGCTTTTCCAGGGTGGGATGTGCACCCCGGGCATCCGGGAGCCGGTCTCCAGGAGGGAAGGGATTCCCCGGGCATCTTAGACCAAAAATCCCTGGAATCGCCCCATGCTGTTTATTATTCTCAGCGGTGTTTGCTACTGATTTTTTTATTTCCTTTGGGAATGTCGAAGCCTTGACAAGTACCCTCAAATATCGCGGCCGGTCCTGCTGCTGCTGTTCGCCCTTGCTTGAGCAGAGGGGTTTGGTTTGGTAGCCTGGGAACCAGCCTGCTGATTTTGGTGCCTAAGCTTGGGTTTTTTTGGTGCCTAAGTTTGGCTTTAGGGGGGTCCGCATGAAGCCTTGCGGGGGAGAGGCTCGGAGGGGCAATAGGCCAAGAGTGGGGATTTGTCGAGCAGAATTTCTGCAGGGAAACAGTCGGCATGGGGAAATACCCCATTTTTGTGAGGTTCTGACAGTGTTTTTATACTGGTAGTTGATCAAAGGTGTTTTTGCCATCATTGATGTTTTGTTTATCACAAGTGTGTGTGGAGGGGTGCTGTGGTATGCAGAAATATTGAATACGCTTTTCAGTACGGCCTGGGGAGGAGGGGTAGCTTTCAGCTTGTAGCAAGCCGGACAGATGTGTGTTTGACCTAGTGGCACAGGTGCCATCCCAAGGCATCCTGTGATCCCTTTCCCAGGCCACTAGCCGGGGCTCGTGTCAGAAGCGCGGGGATTTCTCCGCCTGCCTTTGCGAGATGGTTCCCATCCATCCAGGAGACGCGCGCGCGGTCGGTGTCCGCTCTGCCCGTGTCTCAGCCAGGCCGAGGTGAAGGCTGCGGCGTGGGGCCATCTGAAAGCCATGGGAAGGGCCTGGCTGCTTCGCCAAGGAACTGTCGCCCCGAGGATTTGGCAGTGCAGAGCTCGGCCAGGGCTCCCCTCTGCCGCAGGCGCTCGCTCGTGTCCTCGCGCGTCGTCCATCGCTGCGGGGTCCCAGAGCCGCCCGCTGCTGCGGGGTGCCCTGGCGGGATCTGTGCGCGCCCCAAGCCGCGCTCACAGGGGCCGAGCGGGAACACCCCGGGCCGGGCCTGCACGTGAAGCTGCCGGGGGGATGCGGCCTCCCTTGGCTGCTGCTCCCCTTCCTCGCAGCCAGCACCCCGCTACCTCAGGGAGGGAAGGGCTGCGGAGGCGCCCGCCGCACGCCTACCCTGGCGCTGCTGCGCTCGCGGAGCTCGCGGTCAGGCCACACGCGGCAGGCAGGTCCTGCCGCCGGCGCCACTGCGGACGCACAAAACCCACACGGGGCTCGGCCGAGTTGGGGCGGCTGCCCCCATCCTCGGCGTGTGCTCGGCGCGTTTATTTATTTATTCGTATTTATTGCAGGTTTGTTTATTTATTCGTATTTATTGACGGCTGGGGCAAAGGGTTTGTCTCTGCGGCGCGGGCGGCTGGGCCTGTCGTGCACCGCGGGGCCCTGCGCCTCTGCATCGCCTCCCGTCATCCCCCTGCCCCATCTTCTCCAGGGCAGGAGAGCCAGGGAGGAGGATCGGGATTCACGGAGGTGCCTGCAGGGAGGACAATCCGGGCCCGTCCTCTTCCTGCAGAATCCCCCTGGCCCCCTTCCTGGGCACTGTGCTTCCTCCCGTGCCCACGCTGGCCCGTATATACACATATATATATGCGTGCCCCTATTTATTGGCCCGGCCTCCCTGTGTTTTTTCTGTTTGGCTCACGCTGTATTTGATGTTGCCAATTTCCGGAGATGGTGATAAAAGCACGAACGCGTGCGTGTCGCTATGGAGAAAAGACAAAAATCAGGTATTCTGCTGCCGTGTGGGGAAAATCGGAAGGAAGAGAAGACGAAAGCTGGTTTTGCAGAGTGCCTTAAACACAAATGACTTTACCGAGTAGGGGGCTTGGGCTCTTCTGTCTTTGGATGTTATTACAAACTCGAACAAATGTTGCATTTCACTTCTCTGGGATTAAAAGACAAATATTCAATCCGTCCTGGAAGTGCACAGTGTTTCCTTGAGTAGGTGTGTCGGGAGCGTGCGCCGGTGAGCCAGGCTGTATGGGGGGACCCCCGAAAGCCGTGGGGCTGCATCACCCAGAGTCCCTGCGTGGCCTTGGGGCTGCACAAGCTGCTGCCCTGCCGGCTCTGGGCTGTTCCCCTTGTGGCTCTGCGGCAGGGAGCTGCCTAGCTCGGTGGCTGAAGAAGCGCAAAGGAAAAGTCCCCTTGGAAAGTGCAGGTTCTCCCCTGCTTCTTGCATAGGGGAGAAGATTGACCCCAGAGAGCAGGCAGTGTTTTTCTCTGCAGTCTTCCAGTAAAAATGTTAAATGAGGATAATATTGAATTTCATAATGAAGGTTCATTTAGAGGAAAAATCCACTAACGGGGGGGAATAAGAGCCGCTGAAACATTTGGGAAAAATATAAAGGTTTGCAATATATTTTCTGAAAGCCATTATATATTTATTATTGTTATTATTTGGTAATGAAAGGAATTGTCAGCCTGAGCCCTGCTGGTGCACTGGGGATGGCATTTGGCCTGGTGGGCACCGGGCAGGAGCTGGTGGCTGAATGTTGTCCTGGGACGGCTGGGCTGTGTCCCAGGCAGAGGGGAAGCTGGATTGGGCTCTTGCTGGGTGCCGGAGGTGCCCCTTCCGGCATTGCCCAGGGAAGGAGGCAGTGCCATTACACGCAGGGAGCCTCAACCCTACCGGTCCCCTCTTGCTGAGCAGTAATGTTTGTGCCCTGCGCAGGCTGGTTTCTTTAATAGCTGCTTGTTTTAAGTGTCACTGCTCACGCTGGGCACCAAAGGATGCTCGTGGGCAGATGACGTGTTATTTGATGAGTGGGTTTCTTTCCTAGGCTTATATTAAGCCATCCCCTCTCTAGGTAAGTTTGGGACTGTGGCAAACGTGGATCCCTGCAGATGCAGCGTGGCCCAGGCAGCCGTGCGCCTGCGCGGTGCTGCCAGCCTCTGGGGCCACGAGGGGAGTTGGCAAATCCTGGCTGGTGGCTCTGCCCCAGTGGAGAGGGGTCTTTTCCCAGGGAAGAGCTGCAGTCACTGAGACCAGGGAGAGGGTCTATATCGGCTCTGGGACAAACAGGATCATGACCCAGCATACGCTGACCTGGGGTGATGGTACTGGAGAGGCTGGAGTGGTACAGCCTCATGGGGCAGCTCCCTGGCCAAGGAGCTGTGGGGACCGTGCCAGGAGCAACAGTGCTTTAGCTAACCAAGGGCTGCAGGGCGGGTTTGCACCGGGCTCGGCTCCTTGCTCCCAAGCAAACAAGGGGCTGAGGCCTTTGGAAATGGGCCCTTCCCAAGTGCCTTCTTCATAGAGCAAGTTCAAGGGCAGCCCAGGGCACGGCTGCCCACAACGGAGCACGAGCAACCCAACTGCCCGGCCGCAGCGAGCAAGGAAACCCTGCAGGGCCGAAGCTGCGGTGCTGCCCGCAGGCACGCCAGCAGAGCCACAGATGAGAGATGCTGCATAGTACTGACGAGTGCTTTATTTGCTCTATCCCATCATCCAGAAAACCTGAAAACATCAGTCAGCTTTCAGCAAGAGACAGCAGTATGGAGCGGCAGCGCCGGGCTCTGCAGCTCCTCCCCAACGTGTGGGAACACATAGAGGTTAATGAGTTAGTGAGAAGGAAGGCGCACGGCAGTCTGGAGCCCTCTCGGCTACCCCACGGGAGATACACGAAACCCCCCAGAGAAGCCCTCCAAGACCTGGCTGCTGACCCCACGCTTCTTGCTCTGGGACCAGCGTGGCTAGCACTGAAGAGGAGCGACTCCACTGCGCTGGCCAGGAGCTCCCGCGAGCCTGCCGAGCCTTGCTGAGCCGAGTTAAGGCAAGAAAACACCCAGGCTTTGAAATCTGAGATGTGCAGGAAACAGGGGATGTGGAGCACAGGTTTAGTATCGGGATTTAACACCAGTGTGACACTACGAGGCTGCTGACCGTGCGGCGTTGGGTAGGCAGGAGCCCTGGGTGAGGGTGACTCCAGGGCTGGCGCCCAGGGAAGGCTCCCAACGCCGAGCGACCCGCAGCCCGGCGCGCGCCCGCTCACTCCGGCTGCGGCGTGTAACGCAGGTACTTCTTGCCCGACGGCAGGTCCTTCGTGAAGATTCCTTTGGGGAAGAGCTTCTTGGCTTCGTCGTCTGGTAAGCTGGGAATCACCATGACGCTGTCACCAGGCTGGGGAGGAAATGGGAACCATGAGGGCAGCAGAGGAACTGGCAGGTTTGGATACAGGGGTCGCTGCCTGCTGGCAGCTGCTGTCACCCTCACTGTGAATGCCCAGTCCCAGCACCCCGCGCACGTCCCTGGCAGCTGTCCGTAGCCGTAGCCAGGACCAAGCTGGAGATGCACCAGGTGGAGTGGGCACGTGGGCCACGGTTTCTCTCCTAGAGCTTGGCCTGCCTCGTAGCAGAAGCCCTACATGCCCGGCACTTCTGCAGCAGCCGAGTGCTCTGCACAGGCAGACTTCTCTGGTAACAACTCCCAAAACCAGCAGGAGTACAGGTTCAAGAGCGGAGCAGCCCTGCCACATCAGGGAAATGCTGCCTAGCAGACGTGCACTGTTTGTTCTTGCTTTTCCTTGTCTGCCCAAACTATTTTTCGAGTTTTAAATAATGTTTCTGAGTTGTAACAGCAGCCAAGCAGCTTTGGTTAGCTATCTTTCACAGGGCTAGGGCCTGGGTGTGTATCTGCTGGGCAGAGCAGGCCTGTGCCCACATTGGTCTTTCCTGGTTCAAAGGCAGCAGAAGGGTGTGTGACCCTGGCACCAGCTACCCTGTGCTTGCTGCTCTGTCGCTTGGTGGTGCTGACTCTGAGCAGGGTTTGGCCTGGCAGCTGATGCCCAGTAACGCCTTCCTGATAGACAACACGGGCAGGAGCTGCCCTGCCCCGAGCTCAAGTACTGAGAACCCAAAGCGAGGGCTCCAGCCTGCAATGGCCCTGGAGCCTGTGCTGGGATCTAACTCGGATCTTGGTAGCCTCCCTGACGCTGCAGTCCCGCAAGGGGGTGACTGATGTTTCAGTGCCTCTCTGCATGGTCTGCCCGCTGCGCTGCTGGCCTGCAGCCTCTGCTCCCCTCCTCACCTTCCAGTTCACAGGGGTAGCGACCTTCTTGTACGCTGTCAGCTGCAGGGAGTCCACCACTCGCAGGATCTCATCAAAGTTTCTCCCAGTGGTGGCTGGGTAGAGGATGGAGAGTTTCAGCTTCTTATCCGGGCCAAAAACAAACACCTGAGCACAGGGAGACAAGATCAGGTTCCTGAGCGCCCTCAGGGTGGAGTCCATGTCCTGCTGCTGCGCTGGATCAGCCCAGCCCTCCTGTTCCTTCTTCTCCCAGGAGGTGTCCCCACTTCATCACTGCTCCGTGAGACTGCGGAGAACACTGTGGTGACTATCTCCTACAACAACCAGTGTGACCTACCCCAGCACAGGGAACGTAGCATTTTTTTCTGAGAATTTGTTTTGAACATCAGGTTATTTCACTGTTTGAAACAAAACCTCCCCGCCCCAACCTGTGTTTCTTCTAGTGCAAGTGCTGGAGGGCAGAGGGAAAGTCCAGCGTACCAAGAACTTGGTGGCAGAAGCGAGACAGAGCCATTCCAACACAACAAGGTTGTGCCCAGCTTCTACTTGCAGCACAGCCCGGAGAAGCCAACCCATCTCCCAGGGATGGTCCCATCCATGCAGGTAGGCCGCTGCAGACAGGGCAGGGTGGCAGTTTGTGCTGACTGCTGCAGGGCCAGGGCACGGCTGGGTACTCACCACGCGGGCGGTCACGGGCATGCCGTCCTTGTCCCGCTCGTCAGGGTCCAGCATGCCCAGCTGCACAGCGAGCTCCCGCTTGGCATCGGCAATGATGGGGAAGGGCAGCTTATGCTCGGGCTGGTCGCCGTTGTAGGCATTGATGTCCTGCAGAGAGAAGCCATGGGCACACTCACGCTCGCTGTACTAGTGCCATCGCTGTGGGGACGCAGGCGAGGGAGCAGAGCTGCACGCAGGCTGAGCGCGCGCGGCTCCGGCAGCGTCACGCAGTCCCTAACGGCGACTCCGTCATGGCTGCTCCCTTGCCCGCTCTTCCACCCCAGTCAGTGCACAGCTCTGCCTAGGCACATGGAAGCAGGAAATGTCCTGCTGATCCTGAAGACACAGGGGGATTTCCCCACCTTGCTCTGAGAATGGAGGTGCCTCTTCTGAGCTGTCTCCCAAAACATGAGCCAGCATAGCTGACGTGATAGAGCATCTGAACTGGACAGCGCTCTCAAAGAACAGCTTTTTTTTTTTAGCGGTAGAGCAAGCCAGTGGCCCTAGAGCTGACCCCGGGGCTCACATGTGAAACATCTGAGTGCATATGCTGGGTTGCAGCATGGTTTTGCATGCACAGTAGCTGGGAACAGGAGACAAAACAACACATTCAACAGCTGCCTATGCTCTCCCTCATGACCTTGGTCTGTGAGGTTGCTCCCCATGCTAGTCCAAACTTTGTCTGTAGTACAGGGAATCTCTATATTTAGCCTCTCTGAAACTGGTCTGGATTCAGTCAAAACATTCAAGTTTTCCCTGTAATCTGGGATAGCTCCCGTATGGATTGGACGGACCCACAGCGGGGCGGGGAGTAGCCTGCTCAAGGCAGCACAAGCAGAGCAGCTGCCAGCATCAAAGCAAGTGAGAATTCAAGGTCACTGCCCCAAAACAGCGCTATCTTTTCTTTCCATTCTCATTTTGCTACAAGGGAAGCAAAACAACTCCAGTGCTGACCTAACCTCCCGCCCAGCACTGTGGTGTTATGGGCTGAGCTGGCCGTGTGAGCGTGCAAGTCCCTGCCTCCCTCGGGCCTTGAAGGTAGGGGAACAGGATGGGCCTTGCTCAGGGGCAAGGCAAGGAAGAAGAGACTGGAAATGCTGCCCCTGGCACTGCCAATGGCACTGACTGTACCACAGGGAGCAAGAGCAGGCAGGTCTAGCACGGGTCCCCCAGGCTGATGGCTGATGATGCAGGGGGCTCTAACCCTGCCCTGCTGAGCACTGGCTGCTCAGGATGCTGCAAGCGGGTCAGAGGGTGTACACGTGGCAGGATGTTTCCTTTGCAGCTCTTCTCTTCATTTGTTTCACCACCAGAGCTTCACAGGTCAGCACGGCACTGCCAGGAGCACGGCCTGCTCGGCTCAGGTGAGCTGTGCGCGTTCCCCAGGCGAGCCCTGCGCGGAAGCAGCGCGTGCAGACATCCTTACGGAGCCAGCTGAGGCCAGCAGCGTGTTTCTGCCTGCCTCAACCAGCAGCACTTTCCTTGTAGCCACAGAGCCAGCCAGCGGGGCACTGGACACAGGAACAAGACATTCCCTCACGCTGCCCTGAGCACTGAAAAATGCCTTAGGAGGGCGCAGTTCCTTGGCTGATGCTGAGACATCGTCTGTTCTCTTGCTCTTTCCACATCCCCAGAAGGTCTCTGACTTCCCCTGCAGCATAAGGTTCCCAGACAGACCTTTATTGCTACTTATGAATTTTGAACAAGGGTCAAGCCTATCTTGTGTTCAACAAAACAGAGAGCAGAGGCAGAAGCAAGTGACTCCAGCAAGCCCACAGCATGGGAGGTATCTCTCTCTACACCGGCCTCTTGAAGGAGTGAGAATCAGCCACTGGAACAAGCATAGGAGGCTCTTCAGCACTCAGTGAACAGATCAAGTCTTGCAGGAGCAGAAGTCACTCTTTACCTCACCTGAATTAGTTTCTTCTTCCTCCAAGATAACCCAGCTTTCCTTTGCTTTTGGCCCTGCTTCCCTACAGGCGTTGGTCAGTTTGTTCCTGCCGTACTATGTCTGCTGGTTTGAACCCTGTGAGCAGAGCATCTCTGGGATGTGCTCTCACGTTTTCTGACTTTGTTTCTCCTAACACATCTCCTTGAAGCAAGAAGAAATCCTGTACCAGGACAGGACACAAGGACTTTGGCAGTTGCAATTCAGCAACAAAGAGCCATACTGCACACTTCTAAAGTCCTGAAACTTACTACAAAACTGCTCTTACAGGCTCCAGAAGGAGAGTGGTTTAATAAGTAAAGAAGAGCTGCTGTGGACTTCTACCTGGGCCTGCACAGTTTGAGTCTGGTCTGGATTAAAAAAAAAAAAAAAGTGTTTGGCAATCTCAGTTCAACTGTTTGCAACAGCATATACTGCCCTTCAATTGCACAAGGGAAATGAATCTAATATGCTGCATGTCCTGCCCAGAGCAGAAGTCTTGCTCCTTCCCAGAGCCAGACAGTTTCCCAGCACCCTAACACTGCAAAGAAAATCATCAGTCAAGATTTAAAGGAATAAAGTTTTTTTCCATGGGTGTTTAGCACCATATCAGCATCTCTGCCCTCCGAATGAGAATTCATCCTCTGGATTTCTATATCACAAGTCACAGGTCTATCTGAAAAATCTCCTCTGTGTGGAGCAATTCAAGTTGCCCAGCACTAACCTTTATTGCTGCAGCGCTCTTGAGAGTACACTGAAAGGTGAGAAAGGGGAAACAAGACATTGGCGTGAAACCCTGCTATATGATGGAAAGTGCTTCAGAAAAGCAATAATCAAATCCTGCTGATGATAACTCATTCCAAAATGCATGTAGCTTCATCACCCGGAGAATCTCCACACGAAACAGTGTCATAAACCCTGCCCTCTTGTGCAATAGGACACCCAGAGTTGTTCACTTCCCTATGAACTATTTTTCTTTCCAGAGTCCAAGCTGAAACCAGACACTGTGGGACAGATTTATTCATCCCTGACTCACCAGGACTAAGGCACCGGTGACTAAAGAGAGCATTGAAACCTCCTCTGACATGAGCAGAATATGACTCTACGTGCTACAGAGCAGGTGCCCGTGTCTGGTGTAGGTGCCCTGGTTAAGCAGAGGTTTCTCTGTCGGTTCATACAGAGTTTTAGCCACCCATTCCTTGCTTCCCATTTGCTTTCTTGCAGGTTGTGCTCTGGATGAAAACAGCTTCTTCCTCTCAGTACTGTCAGTAGCTTCATCCAAAGAGAAAGCGTAGCCATAGAGAGAAAGGTCATGCAGAAATCTAATTACAAAAGGCTTTGCTTGTCTCAAGCTTCTCTCTAGGTTGAGATTTACGGAAAGAAGCTGTGCTTTTTCCATCTCAGCCTAACATTTAATGCTAACTTCTCTTGTCCAGAAAGGCATCTGCTGCTAGGTCTTGGTATATCTCAGTTCAAACTCTTTCCCTGTGGTTGGGCAGGAGAACCCTTGGGGCACTGGTCGTGGTCTCAGACTTCCAGCAGGCCTTACAAGCTGCCTTCCTAGTTTTTCTCTTTGCGTCTCTGTTATTTCAAGTTCTTCTCTGCTTTGTCAAGGACCAATCTTAGCTTTTCAAACATGTGCAACAATGTTAACAAAAGGCATTCGCCTATTCCAAACCTCTGAGCAGCATTTTCCCCACTCTGTCTGCATGCTGCATCTAAACCTTTTCTTGTTCCCCTATAGGCTGTGAGATGGGCAATTTCAAACACAGGCTGCACTAGAGAGTCAAATAAGCTACAGATTTATCCACACCGATTTGAACGTTTGCTCTAGCTGCATTTAGCAGTTCTCCTTTTCACAGATCCTGAGGTGACACTTCTAAACCTCTGTCTCCAAGGCCTCTCCCAGTGATGCACAGCTCGTGTAGCTGCTCTCCACCTTCCTCTCCAGTTGTCCTAGAAGGTTTTCCAAACCTGCTGTTCTGTCTCCCATCAGTCAGCACTTGGAAGCTGTTCAGCAACTCCTAGTTTTACCCGAGGCCACGCTGAATAATCTGTAGCATCAGCAAACTCAGCTCGTTGTTCACCTCTTCTCCGGATCATCTGAGTATGCTCAACCATTCGCCTCCCTGCAGACCCTTGGGGAACTCGATGCTGCCTTCCCTCCCTCAACAGGCTTATCGCTTCTTCCTGTCTCACAACAAGAATGGACAAGACAGCCTTCCCTTTCATGGTGGATTTTGTTAGAGATTCCTGGGAATTCATTGATTTTATAGTCAGCAACATCCCTATAGCCCTTTGCAAAGCTCTGACAAACCGGGAGATGCGGTTGCCTTACAAAACCCAAATCAAAATCTTCTGTTATGCTTAATGAAGTTCATCTGCTAACTCAGCTGGTAGTTTTGGCATAATGTTTGCCGTGCTCCATTCAGGTACGAAGGCCAATTTAAGCAATGGGGAGTGACTGGGCAATTTCTACAGCAAGTCAAACATGAACTCTCAAACATGAACTAACGTTTGAGTGGGGAAGTTGCTCATCTTTACCACCCCTCTCAATGCACACAAGCATCACCAGCCCCCTCCAAATCACGTGAAAATGTCCCAAGTTCAGGAATTAACCAAGAGGCTGATAACTTACCTACTCACCTTTTTTTTTTTTTTTTTTTTGGTACTCTGACTTATCTTTATGAAATACTCATCCCTGTCACCTGCCAGTGCTGCAGTGAGACTCCCTGGCAGCACACTGTTGCCAAGGCTCCATTTTAAGGTTTTCATCAGTCTCCTTTTTGTTCCTTTAGCAAGTTTTTTTTTCCTTTCCCCTTATTGTGGTTTCATATTTAACATGCTCCTCCTTGTGGTTTTATGTGTAACGTGCCCAACATGCCCCTGTTTATTCTTTGTTTTCTCTCTTCCCTGCCTGGACATGAACTGCACCCTTTGAAGCTATTCAGTTCTCATGCCTTTACTTTCCTGCTTTACTGCAGAGCTTTTTTAGGGTCTGTGGAACTGACTACCTTCCTCTGAGCTACTGGCACTGCCTCATACACTCTGCACGTGTTTTACCCTTGGTGTTTGAAGGGGAGCTGTGTTAGCACTTTCTTCTTGTTGCAAAGCATCAGTGCACAAGGGGTCTGCTGTACTCACTAACACACTGAGCTCGCTTAACTGAACTGTAAACCAGTCCTAAGGTTTATACCCCCGTGAGTTTCCAAAGTGCCTGTCACAGGAGCACGGCCAGGAGCATCACTTTATATGTCTTGTTTCCTGGACCTGTTAGCTGCACAGACAGAAACATCTGTGCTTGAGCCAGCTTTTGGGCTGCTCCAGAAGATGGGGTATCTGTGCAGACCTCTTTACTGTTCCTGTTTTGAATTTTAGCATCCCCTGTCCTACATGCTCTGGGTCTTTGGTGTAAATAAGGCTCCTGTGGCCTCCCCATGCCCTCTACCTTGCTCCAGGAGAGGTGGTCTTCGACGCTGTCGATGGAGAGGGCGATCATCTTCACGTTGCGCTTGCTGAACTCCGATGCCAGCTTCGCAGCCTGGCCCAGCTCCGTGGTGCACACGGGTGTGAAGTCCCGGGGGTGGGAGAAGAGGATGCCCCATCTGAAGAGGAGAAGACAGGAGACCGCATGAAGGGGAGCCGCTGCTCCAGGCCACAGTGCAGACATGCTGTGTTGGACAGAGGCCAAATGCAGCAGCTAAGGGACAGCCTGTCCCCCCGCTAAGTGGAGAAGGAAATCCTGTCCCGGGAGCAACCTCCCTAGTCCTGGAAGCTTTCACAAGAGAAGCCCCCATTCATCGTGTTCTGACAAACACCAGCCTTGCAAGCCTCCTTCCTACTCAAGAGATGTTGGAACAGCCCACATTTCCTGAAAGGAAGATGGATATGATGACATGCGAGCAAGGTCTGAAAGAGCCGTGGGCACGTGCCAACCCCCAGAGACCACACAGATGCCAACCTGCAGGTCATGTTATTGTGAAGATCATTGCTGGTTTATAAAGCTCATCTTTACTACACCATGAGGAAAAATACCCATTTATATCACGCAACTTAAAGGAACAGGATAGTACTGGATCTTAACCCAGCTGCTGCTGTGAACTTCCAAATGTACTTAATTAAAAATTAAGAATTAAGCAATGAAGAGTGGATGCTAGAAGTCAACATTACATTATGGTTGCAGCTTTAACAATATTGTAACCTTGCTATTGCCCAGCACTTGCCATCAGTGGATTTCGTAGGCTTTACAAAGCAGGTGAATACTACTCATCCCATTTTGCAGATGAGGAAACTGAGGCACAGAGAAAGTCAGCAATACGCACAGCTTACTATGGCCAACAACCAGATGGAAACAGGACTTGTGTCTGCCAGGCCTCTGATCACAACACTGTGCTGCAATTAGCTGTAATCCCTGTGGTTTATGAGAGACCAGCTCGTAACTCTCAGGAGCTTCCAGAGGCTAATACAAAACCAAGCCCCAGCACTTAAAAATTTCTGCCCAGGAATTGCATCATTTCTATGCAAACCATAGCTCAGTGCGCACAGGTCTTACTGCACAGCTTGTCTCCTGGCCCCGGTCAGTAAATGCAGCTGTGTGTCACAGCAGCTGAAGTAAGTCCTGATTCAGTGTTTTGCAAACAGAGCCAGAGGGATGAAGCCAGGTACCCTGCAGCTCTGACAGAGCTGTGCAATCACCCTGGCTCCTAATGAACTCGCAGGGCAGTGACCCAGTCACTGGTGTGACATTCTGCCTTACCCAATATTATGTTGCTTAAATAAAAAAAGGCAGCAAACTGCTGAGTAGATGCTGGCCAAGAAGTCTGCTGGGTGCATGATTAGGCTGGAACAGCCAGTTCTAAAAAGCCCTGCAAGCAACACCTTGTTTTCTCATTCACGCTAACAGGTTTCCTTTTTATCTTGTTTGCCCAGCTCTGCAATGCCGAAAGGAAGGGGCCGAGAATGCCGCATGGAGCGTGCCAAGGCCTGCAGGGAGTGGGTCCCAGCAGCGCCGTGCCAGGCCCCTGCCTGTGCCAGGAGCAGGACCTCGTGCCTGCGCTGTGTGGCCTTGAAGGGCGGGCTCGGAGAGCCTCGGACTCGGGCGAGCTTTGCCTTGGCTCAGTTACTCGTCTACACACGCGTGGGCTCCCTCACAAGGGACGCACGTGACACCTGAGCTGAGTGACGGGCCCAGGCTCCCACGTCGCTCCGGCTGTCCCAGCAGGTCTGGCTTTGCTCCGTGCTCAGGCTCCTTGGAGAGGGGCCTCCACATTTTCAGACACCTTCTCCTTCCACCTGTCCTGCCTGCCAGCCCAGGCTGGCACCCAGATCAGCGTCATCCCCATGGGCACGACGCGCACACAGAGGTCCTTGTGCACAGCCGCCGCCAAGGCTAATGTATCCTGACCCTCCCGCTGGCCGAGCCCAGCGAGTGATGTGGGAAACGTTGGCAGCACCGCCAGGAGCCCGTACTGGCCTCGCTGCTGGCCAGGACACGAGCACAGCGGCCCCCCTTGTCTCACAGAGCCCACACTGAGAGGGCTGCCACAAACACCGTCCCAGAGGACCGGGGCAGAGGCTGGCCCCGACCTGCCTCCTCATTCCGGTCACGCTGCCCGGCGCTGAGGCCAATCTGCACGCAGTGAACAAGGAAGGCCATGCTCCTTCACGCCTCCCACCCGGGACTGAGCACAGCTGACAAGCCAAAATCCATTCTTAAATCAATCCTTAAAAAGCAAAGACTGCTGCTGCAATCGAATCAGCGGTTTCGAAAGCTGCAGGAGATCCTGCAGCTCCCACGC
>JAUBNY010000809.1:3022707-3033827 GCA_032275445.1 Crypturellus soui
TGTGTGTGTTTGTCACCAGCATGTCCTGTTAACTGCTGAGCAGTCTCTTCTGGAGTCTCTCTGTTTTGATCTCAGTTATCAGATCTATGCGAAATCTTCCAAGGCTTCTGGAGCTCAGGCTCTCACTGACTGGCTAACTGGCAGAGCTATTACACGTGTATTTTACTAGACAGTCTCCTGTACATGGCTTTGTGCATTGTGTGTGCAAATCCAGGCAAGTTCAGTACAAATGGGACACTGGTTGATATATCTAGAGACATTTTTCCTTGATACTCATCTGACATCTGTAGCTTCCTTTTTTTTTTTTTTTTTCTTTTTTTTTCTTTTTAAAGGAAAGCTAGTGAGAGTCCTGTTTCCAGCACTGTCTGTTATGTGCAAAAGTAATTTTAAAGAAATGCACCTGATGTGCTTGGCATGTTATCACAAGTGTTACTGTTGCACGTAGTCTTCATCATGAGAGGTAGGGAGGAAAAATCCATCTTTAAAATGCTATTTCATATTAAATTTAAAAGAAAAGCAGGGGTCAACGTTATAACCATGCCTAATATTGTAGTGTTTAGAATAAGAGGCGTTGGAGAATGTATGGTTTGACAGGTATAGAAACACCAGCAAACCAATTTTATCAAAATTTTGGTACATTTGATAATGGTTCTACATGGGCTTATCCTTGAACACTGGATGAGTATGACTGGCAAGATAGAAGTCTCTCCATTTCACCTCTGATCTGCTTAGGCTGTGGGTCACACAAACTTCAACTACAATTTAAAACCCTGTGTGACACGGGATGTTCAGGGCTTGGTAATGGTGAGGCGGGGGGAAAGCTCTCTAAAAATGATCTGTTTTCTTTAAGGTATGCTCAGCTCCCACTGAGGAGTGAGCAGGATCCTGAGGAAACACTGCTTAGAAAATCCTAAACCTGACTTTGCTGTCTTTTTCTAAAGACAAGTGATAAAGTCCCTCCACCCTGATGTAAAGTCCAAAAAATATTTGAGTGGCACTCAGCTGCAGCAACTGGGAGGTTGGGTAGTGCCTGAAAGTGTGAGGAACTTCCCAGAAACACATTATCGAAAATACTGAGAACTGCCTTAGTGCTGGCTCCCTAACAAAAACAAAACAACAACAACAAAATCTGTTTTCTTTGGTATTCTTTTTTTTTAATGACATTTTCAGAAGTGCTTGTCTGAGTTTGTCTGGATTTTTAATATGAGAAATTCTTTCAAGAATAAACCCAAGCAACCTTCATGTGTTTCCTTGGTGAGCTTATCTTGTATTTGGAAAATTGCACGCAGTCAAGATAGTGAGATTTCTCGAGTTAATATATTATCTCACTTGATTTCTTTCCTCATTAGCTAAAAGTTAATTTAATAAAACTGAAGCAAGTGCAAGCACTTGAGTTTGTGATGAAAGCATTTAGTGTATTTGCTAATAATCTTGGGCCAACTCTGAGTTGGTTCAGAGAGTTAAAATTCTTGCCTGGATAGCAGGAGTGTTTTATTGCATCAGAGCAGCCTTCACCTTTTTCTTTAAGGGACAACTATAAAAAAAGTGCCAACTGTGAGAGGCAGACTCAGGCTGCCTGTGTGCTGCTTCTCTCCAGAGAGTGGGGAAGGGAGTAAAAGAAAGAGTGAGGAAGAAATCAGGAGTGTGAATTCCTGCCAGAAGAGTCATCAGAAAATATTTAACTAAATCTCCATCCCTGTGAGAAGATAAAATACTGAAAGATAAGCAAATGGGAGGGAGGAAGAAGCGTGTATTTTCTGTAGCTGGCTGTTCTCTGTGTATCTTTGTCCTTTCCTCCTATGACTTGCTATTTCAGCACATCAAGAAAACCTGGCACGTTCCGTCTGCAGTGCCTGCCGTCAACCCCACAGAGTCACAGCAGCTCTTGGGGAAGCGTTCTGATCTACTGCTGGTCTTTGAGGCCAGTTCAGCAGGCGCTGCTGATGAGCTGTTCACATCTATTTCTCTCGCTGGTAGGAATAAAATATAAATAAATACTAGTATCTCTGAAGTTTCATGCCTAAGCCACCTAGCCTTCTCATTTGTGGCCAGGAAGACAGATACTGTTTTTCTTAGAATAGTAGAGGGAAATTTTGCTTTCTTCATCTGGTGCAAGTCAAGTTTATTAAAATGAAAACCTAGAAGGGTGCCAAAAACCTCTGCCCTGGGCTATTTGTAATGGGAAGTAGGAAATAGCATCTCATCTTTCTCCTGTTCTAAATGTGGCTGCATTTTTGTTAAATTTGCAAGCTTGGACTCAGAACTGCATCTTTGTGACTTATTATCACAGACTAAAATCTTAATTGCCATTTAGGTTGTCTTTTATTCTTAAGTCATTTCTAAAACTAGGACTCTGTTATACATTATGTGAGATAAAATGAAGGTAGTTTTGTTTGCTATTTCTGTCTCCAGCTGCTCCACTTTAATCCAAGCATGTATTAAACAAAGAATACTTTTGTGAGGCTGCAAAAGAGCTGTGAGACTTCTGACGAGGAGGGAGAACCTGGAGTGGGTAGCGTTCCAAGGTGATAATAAGGTACTTTTATGCCTGGAAGCTTTGAAATGGACGGGCCAATTTTTGTGGTTGTCCTTAACATGCCAAATCCCTTCTTCCTAAAAGGGACTTGACCCAGTATGCAGGAAAGAAGGAAATAAAAGATTTTTCTCTGAAGAGCAAAGTATCTTGGAGGAAAAGTGATATTTTGATTAAATTCTACAGTGTTAAGCTTGAGATTTCAATTGAGGACAAGAATGGTCCATGATAATTGTCCGTAGCAGCTTTTCCGGGCTGCGTTGCTAGGAGGATGTTGCTTATGAATAGTGGGAGCGGCATCACTTTTGTGGTGCTGGGAGAAGGTCTGATTATTATCTTGTAATTCCTTGGAATTGACTCTTGGATTTTGTGTGAGGCTACATGGAGTGGAGTACTGCCGCCAACCTCTTCCCGAGGAACGGGAGGCTGCAGTATAATTGTATTTATGAATTCCAATTTGCAGCAAACTAGATACAGTTGCAGGAGTCTGGGGTGAGGAGATTGTGAAGTTGGTCTTGTGCCTTGGCAGGCTGCGGTGACAGGAGCTCAGGATGTTGGGTTTTTTGTGCAAAATAAAAGAAGGCAAGTACTGGGTGAAACAAAGTAGAGATTGTCGTGGTAGCCACAAGAGGGCTGTCCAGTCTTTGAGATGCAAAAAGCACTACTATTATTTTTGCCTTTAGCAAGCATGTAGGCATCAGATCAGATCAGATCTGCTCTTCAGCGCAGATGTGTACAATTCTCATTCAGATACAGATCTTGTAAACCTGTTGGAGTTGGATCCACTAGACCATCCTTGCCAAAGCTGTGTGATTACAAGACATGACTTGGCCTGCTGTAAGTGTAGTTTGCTATCAGGCAACATAAAGTGGAATTTTTTTGAGCGATATCCTGAAAGTGATGTGGCCAGATTTTTTTTTTTTTTTTACTTGCTGCCTGCCAGTTGCACACACTTTCAAGCTCAGTGTTCGTATTGGTGTTATCCAATACGATGCCATTCTTCCACCCTGTCTTTTTCACTTAAGTGCAACAGGAACGCTTATCCTTGATGTTTAATGAATCCAAGACAAAGCTGCTAAAGCTGATGGGGAACTGTAAGGGCAGGTGCAATAAGTCAGGTTTTCTCTAGTGCCCTTGTTACATCTGACCTGACCCAAGACTCCTTGCTCTTCTGGGCAAGTACCTGCTGTTCTCCTGACAAAACATTGACCTGTTCCTTCTCATGGCTCTTCTGGGTGACTGTTCATCTCTCCTTCTACCAACAGTTTTTGTGGTGTGCCAACAGAAATCTCTGCTGAAGGAGGGGGTTTGAGTTAGTAGGGCCAGCAAAGGATTCGGTAGGCAGCTTGAAAGAGTTCTGCCCTGAGAAGTTCTTCCTCTGCCTTTTGGCTGAGGGTTTTGAGCTTAGCTCGGGGGGTTCAAGTTAGGGTGTTTCGTGGCGACAGAATCATATTGACTCTAAAGTGTGACATCTAACAACTTTTTTTTTTTTTTTCCCCCCTCCCCAATTTACAGAAGGTGCGGGATCTCTGCCCTGGCCAGGTGGCTCTGCAGCTAAACCTGGAAAGCCAAAAGGAAAGAAAAAGATTTCTTCAGTTCGACAAAAGTTTGATGTAAGTGTCTGTGGTCAAGTGGTCTTAGCTCTTTGAACTGGTCTCGAGGATGGAGAGGTTTGCAGAGTGTGGTTTTCATTGCTCTTGGGGTGGTTTCATGTAAAATGACAGGTCACACTGCTTCTGAGCTGGGACAGGAGCTGGGAGCCAGTAGCTGCTGTTCTTATGCTGCTTTTCTGCTGAAGACTACAGTGTGTCCTGACTTTAACACACTAGAAAAATCATGGAAGAACACCTGAAAGTCAAACTTGTAAAACCTTTTATTCCGGGAACTGCAAAAATGCTTTGTGCTGTTTGCAGTTGTGACTTGAATTGTCACTACAGTCTGTTATTTTTGTTTTAAGATTTCTTGCTTATTGTTGAAAAGTTACAGTGATCAAAGGAGAGTTTGATAAGCACCATTCTGAACATGATGAAAGTCTTAAAATCTGGTTTACTTGCACATTCCCTCATTATGTCACATTTTTAATATGTGTTTATACACATATTTATGGAATGTTTGATGGTAAGTACTGTGTAAAATGTCTGCTATGAGTGGAATTCCTCAGCATTGTGACTTAGTGCCCTAATGTTCCTAAATATTTCCCTCAAAGGGCAGAATTACTACTGTGTGAATGACCACAGTTTCATTCAATTTAGCTTCTGCTTTCTCAAACCTCATTCCTTTTGGAGTTGTCTCTTTTTGGGGGAAAGGGGAAGAAATAAAAAAAAAACAAAAAAAAAAAAACCATTCTCCAGGCATACAGGGATATAGCTTTCCTGTAATGAAAGCCTTCAGAATTACTGGGATGAAAACCTTTAATGTTATTAGTAGGTGGATTGGTTTTCACTCTGACTTAAATGCCACTCTGTCCTTTGAACAAAGCAGTTCCCCTTTTTCTCCTGAAACCAAGACATCAGAAATCCACTTAACTCTGTTCTTGTTGTTTATATTTCAAGTATGAGTTTTTCATAGTGCCCTATAAGAGCCTGATGGGAATTTTTGTTTCAGAGGATTGAGGGTGTGTGGGGGGGTTGTGGGTGTTGGTTTTTTTTTTTTGCCTCGTAGAGTGGAGGAATAGGAGTTCTGGAAGTACTTCATGAGCAAGTGTCCTCTCATTCTGTTGTGGGTCAGGCCTGGACTGAGTAGGGGTTTAGGACCAAGACTCAACAGTCCCTTTTTTTTTTTTTTTTTTTTTTCTCTCCTCTCTCCCCAACCTGGGGATTGAACTACCACAAGCCCGTTGCTAACTGTAAAAGGGAATTATACTGGAAAGTGCATGGCCTAGGAACTGTGGGTTGCCCCCCTGTGGTATGAATTTGAGTTGCATGATGAGGTTCTTTTTGTCTTTCCAGGTAATTGAGGTAGTCCTGTGCAACAGCCATTTTCTGTCTCTGAAACAGTGGCTTTTCAGTAACAGGGTGCTGTTTAGAGCAAGATGGGAAAGTGCAGAGTACAGAATCCAGACCTGGAATATGGCAACCTGTTGCATTTAAAGCCATAGATTTTTATGAAAGGTAACTTGGGACCTTTGAGAATCACACAAGCTTAGGACCAAGGTCTTGATATCTTGGTAGGAAACTGTAATTGGTAATTAATACATACCCTTATTGTCCAAAAGCAAAAGGCTTCTGAACAGGAAGTGACTACATAGCTGAGAACTCTTCAGCATGTCTGTAAAATCATGACTGCTCTGGGTAGGTGAAGAGAGATAAAAGGAAGAGTGTTAATAATGTTTGGGAATTGCAGACACATCAGCAGAAGGTAGCAGGAGTGAAGTACAGAGCAAACCAGAGGAGATGGCTCTTCATGGAGTGTTTAGTTACTGTGGGATATCTTCCTGCAGGATGTTGTGGGCACTAGAGATTTAGGTAGTTTAAGAGGCTACTGGATAAGTTCACGGTCTGTTAAATAAAAAGATACCAGCACTGGCTTAGGAAGTTCTTAACTCACAAGTTTTTGGAGTTTGGGTGTGTATTTTGGGGAGGGATGGGGAGTGGCGAGTATTGCAGTGTTTGTCCTGCTATGTGTTTCATTAAATACCTGATGTCCAGTTGGAGAAAGGATGTCTGGTTGCGTGAACCACATGAGGTATGACCACACGTACCTCTTCTTACGTTCTAATATCCAGTGTGGTGTTTTTTTTTTTTTTTTTTTTTTTTTTTTTTTTTTTTTTTTTTTTTTTTTTCTTCCAAACAGCATCGTTTCCAGCCTCAGAATCCATTGTCCGGCGCGCAGCAATTTGTGCCGAAGGATCCTCAGGAGGATGACGATTTGAAGCTGTGTTCCCACACTATGATGCTTCCTACGCGTGGCCAGCTAGAAGGAAGAATGATTGTAACTGCTTACGAGCACGGGCTGGACAACGTCACCGAAGAAGCAGTGACGGCTGTTGTTTACGCTGTGGAGGTGAGGCTGGTCTGGTCAGTGGTGACGTTTGCACTACACCAGCAACAAGACAGTCATTGTGTGCACAGGATGGACCTAGAGCCCATTGCTGGTGTGGGGGGAAACACCTGTTTCTCCAATTTCCCAGTTGCCACAGGAGGAATTGGATCAGAGGGATTCCAGACCTGTGGCATCACTGAAGAAATCTTGGATTTGTGCCTGCAAATTTTGATTTAGAAATATTTGTGTGTGAAGAGCTCTAGGCACACGTCAGTGGTTGGTTTGGAAAATTCTGTTTGTGTCATTTAAAAGCATTATCAAAATGGTAACTCCAGTTTCAAGAGTTCTTTTTTCCCCACAACGAATTATTTTTAATAGTATCTCTCTGGAAGTGAAGTAGCAGGATTGTAATACCTGTAGATAAGGAACCTGCTGCTGCTGGTTTTGGCCCTCAGTAGTGTGCTACCTGACATGTCTCAGCTGGAGCCACGTGATGCCACCATTACTTGGAGCTTTGGCCTATAGGTGGTTTCCCTTAGTCTCAGTTCAGAGGCTGATCTGAATTTCCCATCCAGGAGTGAAGATCGGTTAAGAAGCATTACCTGTTTTGTTTTCCTCAGAGTGCTGCTTTTCTCACAGTTTCAAGGCACCTGCACAGTTTGAAAAGAGAGCAAGTGGCTCTTTTGGTATAGTTTTAGGGCAAGTATTCCAGTGTGAGTGTAACACTCTCTATGAACAGTTGGGGATTTCCTGGCATTTAAGAGACCTCTTTTTAACATAGGAAACAGCATTTCACATGTTAAACTGCATGTCACAGACTAAGACACAGTGCCCTCTTTGTATTTTCTCCTTATAAATAGGATATTTCTATGTAAAATATAATGAACTGCTGTCTTGAAACCTTGCTGGTTTACAAAAATAAAGCAGAAGAAAGACTAATGATTGGAAAAAATCCAGTGATGGGCAGGTGATGTTCCAAAGATGGACTGGAAGTTCAAGCGCAGAACTGTTGACTGGAAGGAGAAGGAGCACCAGAGGTCTTCAGTCCCATGTCTCCTTTAGGGCTGCCTGTCAGGTTGACTGTGCCTTTGTCTAGCCATTTCCCAGTCGAGGACTGTTGAGTTGACAAATGTTCTTTTATGAACCTGTATCAGGTAGTTAGAACACTGTATGCTGTCTGGATCTTTGTTCCCTTGCATCTTTAGGTCCTTCTTGCTGTAGCAGCACTACTTCTGTCTTGCCAGTTGGTAATGCACTTGTCACAGCAATAGCTTGGTAGGATGAGCAAGTTGGCAGGAGTAACAAAAAGTGTTTTTTTTGTTTGTTTGTTTGTTTGTTTTCCTTAATGCAGAACCACCTTAAGGATATTTTGACATCTGTAATATCCAGGAGAAAAGCCTATCGTCTGCGAGATGGCCACTTCAAATATGCTTTTGGAAGCAATGTTAACCCGCAGCCCTATCTGAAGAACAGTGTTGTTGCTTATAATAATTTAATCGAATGGTAAGGAAGCTCAGCAAGCTGTTAACTTCAAATGTAATTTGTTAGTCCTGAAGCTATTCTGTTGTTCAGTTCCTCTTTCTGTCTAACAGGGTCTCTTAGTAATGCTATTTTCACATAATCAAGAAGGTAGCAGTACAGAGTGCCATACTGCTAAATGAGAGGAAAGAGGTGGGGATTTCTCGGCAGCAAAGAAATACTTAACATTATTTCTTCCTTGCCTGCACTTGTGCATCAGTGTTTGAAGCTCTGCTCTGGCACTCTGAATGTTTTGTTAATCATGACTGGTTTGGGAACTGTAGTGAGTGCTGCAGAAATTCTCTTGGCCTAATTGAAGCAGTGCCTGGGCAGAAGAGCCCTTGTTTATGGGGACACCTCTTGTGCCATAGGAATGAGGTGACAGTGAGGTCCTGGAGGACTCTGTCATTTGCTGCATAGCAAATGTGTTTGTGGACAGCCTTTCTGGTTAGCAGAGCTCTAAGGTCACCTTGTTTTTCCAAAGAGTCAGTGCTGAACAGCTTACATCGCGTATCTGGCATTGTGTGTGCGTCTGTCTGTCTGTGCCAGAGCAGCTCTCAGCTGTCAGGAGGTCGTAGGTGTGTTAAGATGTGGTTATAGCAATACAAACACTACTGATACAATCCACTCCAGACAGCTCTGCTCATGTCTTTTAATTTCATGTTGTGGGTGTCTTACTGTTTAATCTTGGTGGAAACTGGCTGTGAAGAAAAGAAAGAAAATAGTCATCAACTATAAAGTAGATTTGACATTGGGAATCAGTTTGCACTGATTTTGCTAAACTGGCTTTTTAAAGTCCTTAATTACAGCTGGTATAACTTTATGTAGACGAGGCCTAAATCAACCAATACAGAAAAGTGAAACTCGAGGACCAAGCCCTTGCTGTGTTATTTGAAAAGGTACCACTTTTTCCTCAACTGAAGTTTTGCTGCCTGTTCTCTCCGCAGCCCTCCAACATGTGTGGCACCTTCTGCTGGGCAGAGCCTGGCTCCCCAGCCCCTGCCCGATGATGCTGAGCAGCAGGCAGCTCTACTCTTGGCATGCTCTGGAGACACCCTGCCAGCTTCCCTCCCTCCAGTGAACATGTATGACCTTTTTGAGGCGTTGCAGGTAACTATTCACCTAGTGTGTTGTGCCTCGAGGCAGTGCTGTCCTGGATAGCAGCTGCCAGTCTCTCGGATAGGATTTAAATGCGTGGAGATCTCCTCCTCCCCCATTAAGTTTTGTCCTTTCGCTCTCAAATTAACAGCTCAGCTTGCAGTAGTGGCTTTCTTATTCACACCATTAGCTAACTGTTGACACACAGTGAACCCACACTCTGATGTCTGTTCTGCTTCTCTCCAAGCTTTGGAGAAATCCATCTTTCTTTGCAGCTGCTGTAGAAAAGGTGAACTCTTCCTCTTTAGCGGGGCTGCAGTGGTCATACCAGAACTGATCTAGACTGCAGTTTTGACTGAAATGCAGCCAAATGATTTACCTGTGTTCTTGTTCTGCAGGACTGGTTCTCTGCTTATCCTGGAGCAGAGACCAGTTCTGCCTCAGCGTTATCGGAAAACAAATATGAAAGCATGAAACTCTTCTACCGTGTATTTCCAGGTGCACAAAGAAGTTATTCCTGCACACACTGTCTACGCTCTAAACATTGAGAGGATTGTCATGAAACTCTGGCATCCAAACCATGAGGAGCTACAGCAAGATAAAATTCATCGCCAGCGCCTGGCAGCAAAAGAGGGTCTCCTGCTCTGCTAGGGCCAGGAGGCACATTAGGCCTCAGGTTACTACACTGCTGTTCCTTGGACTTGACACTGGAATGCTTCTTATAAACCTGTGTCAACATTTCAAGGAAGATGTAAGTTATGAGTCACCTTTTCCTATGGAAATATGACTAAGTTGTGATACACTTTGTCCGCTTAATCAGAGCGGTGTGCTGTGGAGTGCTTGCACCAATCCCTCTGAATTGAAAAGGAGAAATGAGATTTGTTTGTAAAGACTGTTTTTCTAGGAAAAAATAAATGTGAAGGTGGAAAGAGTCGCTTTTAAAGAAGGTGTATTTGTGTTTTCACTTGTAAGCACGTGAAATCAGTCTCTTCCCCTCCCAGGCAGTGTCTCCTGACTACAGTTCCCCCAGACTTTGTCCACCTTCTGTTGCAGTTGGTGGGATCCTTTCCGTTCACTTCCCTGGGAACAAAATGGACACTTGGGAAGTGAAGATAAGTAATTCTGTAAGCTGACACTGTTGTTGCATCAGGGAAGCATCTGATCAGAAAATCTGCAAAAACAAGCTATAAAAGGACCTCTCCTTCTTTGCCTTGTCTTTTGAACTGCTTTGCATTACCAAACCTGGAGAGGTACACTGGCTGTCACAGGATTCTCTTAGCAGTTACCGAAATGTGGAGGAGAAAAGATTAGTAAGGAATGTTTTCTTGTCAGTTGTCAGTCTGCTCCTCTCATCCCTGTCATGCAGTAGTTACAACAAATGGTGCAGGAATTGTGTGGACCTGTGTCAAGAGATCGTCTCGGCGGGCAGCTTGATCCTCCCCAAGGTGGCACAGCAACTCCTGTGTGCTTAGAGGAGTGTCACTCAAATACCATTTTAGTGCTGCAGAATCTTTGCTCAAAGAACCCTGTGTAAGAGATTAATAAAGTTGCCTACATATGGGAGCTATGCAGGTCTGTGTATAAAAGGGGGAATTCCACCTGCTTCATTCTGGGTGCTTTACTGTGTTCATGAGTCAGCTGCATCCTCCTCAGATGCTGAAGGGAACGGGCTTATTAAGCACAAGTGCCAGTGCCCACATGGATATCGGTGAGAAGAAAAACTCAGGAATATGAAGAAGCTGGGGAAGGCAGTGGCAGGGAACTGCCGCAGGCCTGGTGGGATGAGAACAGTTGTGCATTGGCAGGTCTCATTTCCTGACATACAGCAGTGTATAGTTAAGCAGGAGTGGGGTGCAAGACTGAGGATGTACTGATCCCCTTGTAGCTGCCCTTTTTTATTTTTTATTTTTTATTTTTTATTTTTATTTTTATTTTTATTTTTATTTTTATTTTTATTTTTATTTTTATTTTTATTTTTATTTTTATTTTT
>JAUBNY010000809.1:3033927-3053598 GCA_032275445.1 Crypturellus soui
TTATTTTTATTTTTATTTTTATTTTTATTTTTATTTTTATTTTTATTTTTATTTTTATTTTTATTTTTATTTTTATTCTTATTTTTATTTTTATTCTTATTTTTATTTTTATTTTTATTCTTATTTTTATTCTTATTTTTATTTTTATTTTTATTTTTTATTTTTTATTTTTTATTTTTATTTTTTTTTATTTTTTATTTTTTTTATTTAAGCATATGTAATGGTCCTGAGGGAGCCATTAGCTCAGAATTTGACCCCGATGGCTCTTATGTGATGCTTTTTAAAAGCAACATTGAACCCAGGTAACTGGATGTGATGAGATCAGCAAGTCACCCAAAGTACAGACTCCAGGGCGTGGGAGGGGGATTTCCCTGGTAATTGTTGTGCTTCTGGTATAAAATGAAAGCATTAAGTTTGTTTGCTAGAAACTTTGGGGCAGCTCAGAGGATTTCGGGTCTGAAGGAAGCATGCAGCCTCCAACAGTATCAGAAGTGAGTTCTGAAACAAAATACTACATACTGTGCAAGAAGCTTCTCTCTCCTGTTTGCTTGTGCTAGGAGGAGGCCTCTGCGAACGGAGCCTTTGTGTCAGTTCCATGCTAAAGAAGATAGGTCAAGTGGGGCACTGGCTACACAACCAAGGCTTGAGTAAGGTAATCCCTGTTTCACAGGGGGAAAACTGAGGGGCATGGGTTGCGCTTAATCACACCACGTCATGTGAGAAGCAGTACTCCTTTCCGAGTGACTTAGTCGGATGGGAGCTCCTTTTTGTCCACCCGCCCTTCTCAAAGAAGGGTTATCTTCAAAGCATGTTACTCATCTCTGAAGATGAATGTGCCACATGCTCCCTGTTCCAGGATCTGACTGCCTTTGTGAAGTTCTCTGCGTTTAGTCAGAATTTTTCATGTTGTGCCTGTTGCCTTTTGATCTTTTTTCCCGTGCCCCTCTTTGTAACCCCTGCTTGAGAGCTGCAGTTAAGAACTTGCTCCTTTCCCCTTTTCTTCAGGCCGAACAAACCAGGCTCTGCCTTTCCTTGGCTCTTGTGTGCTTCACCCTCAAACACCATTGTGCCTTTTATGGCACTTGCTCTGATATCTCCTGGTGCTTGTGCTAAGAGCCTGATGGCTCCTTATGGCCTCACCAATACTTGCCTGAGGGCCAGGGTCCATCCCTCCCCTTGGCCTGCTGTCACCTGCAGCCTTCCTCCACATATGTGCTGTCCCATCATCCGACTTGTTAATAAAGTCTTGGATGCCATCACCACAGTATTGATCACCAGCACCCACACTGATGCCCAGGAGCGCAGGTCTCCCTGAGCACCACTGCTGAGAGCAGTGTGATGGGAGTGATCTGCAGCTGTACCCCTATGTGGGGGTTTCCCCTCCTTGAGGAGCAGAGAGGGAAGGGTCTGGGGCATCTGCTGTAGGATGCTGTAGGCATCTGCAGCAGTGTGGGAGGTGTGAGCCCCTGGCCATGAGGGACTGTGCAGTGTCAATGGCCTTGTCTATTCCTGGAGGCTTGTTGCCTGCTCTAGGGAGCAGGGCAGGCAAGAGGGGAATGTGCAGGTTATTTGGTCTGAGAATCTGCTGGATTGGGAAAGATAAAGGCAGCTCTTGTGAGGTGTGAAGCCGCTGGCTTCCGCTGTGCAGTGATGCACTGCTGTGTTTGCTGCAGGTGTTAGTCCTGTAAAATGAGCAAGGCTGCCAAACTGCCAAACACTTGCTGAAATCAGGCCTGAGAGAGTCCATGAAAGAAGCTTTATCAGTTGGTACAGACGCTCGTCCTCCTGTTCAGCTGTCTTTACCATCAAGCACGTTTCCTGTAGTAGTCACCCTTTGCATTGAAGTCTCTTGCTATACACGGGAGTATTGCATGGAGGGATGGAAGGCAAAAAATGGCAACATTTGCAGTAGCAAGAATTGCATCCCACATGCATAAATCTCTAGGAACCTTGCAATGTGCTGTAAATCACCACTCCACAGCTTCTTGGAGACTTAATATTTGCAGTGGGAAACTACCAGCAGCCACATGAAAAGAGATGACAAAGTGCTTGAGGGCCCTACTGGGCTACCCTGAAAGCCAGAACATTGCTGGAGAGAACTGTGTGACCTTAGGAGGTGGCCAATGCCTCTGGGAAGGTGGAAAGCAGAAAAGAAATCCTCTATGTGTTTATGTATGTATTTTTCAGGCTGGCATACCTGACCTTCAGTCTGACTAAGCCTTTCCCGATGGATGCTGAGGAGGGTCCTAGAGGCATGAACACGCTCCTCTAAACCCTCAAGTGGTCAAGCTCTGATGCTGAGATTGCTGCTGTAGAAAGCAGGTTTCTCACTGGAGGAACTTAACTGGTGACTCTATGCCCCCTTCCTCATACTGGGCTGACCTTGGCCTCTAGGATACTTCTAGCAGAGAGAGGAAAATTGGGAAATGAGAGTGCTTGCATTTAAGAAGAAACCACAAACTTTGCATTTGTGTCACTTAACTGTGAGCATCAGTGAATACAAAGCTGGACTGCAGAAGTGCCTTGCTGTCCAGCAGTGCCAACCTAAAACAAGAAAGGAGGCTTTCTCTGGGGCTCTTGGGATGGGAGGAAACATGTGACATGAGACCGCAGTTAGGAGTTGTGAAAGCAAGTCTGGGCACAGCAGTGCCTCTCCCCAGTTCTGAGAAAGCAGCTGCAGAGAAAGGCTTGTGGTGGCTCTTCCCTTTCAGGAACTTGTAGGTGATGATGGATGTGCCGTGCTTGGCTGAAATGACACACAGAAAGATTTGCAAGTGATGCTGTAGCAAGAGCATGAAGTCCCCCTACTAGCAAGAAGCAGAGCTCATGGTGCAAAGGTGCTTTGGCAGCATCGTTTCAGCCGACTTGTAGAAGGAAATCACTTCTGAGAGGTTTCTTTGCGGTGTTACCCCTCTTCACCAGTGCGGTTACTGGCACGGTCTGCTTGGCAGGAGGAGAGGAAGACTTCACTAACCTGCCTCACAGTTACTGCAGCAAACGCTCCCATGTGCACCTCTAGCATTCCTTTTCATCCCTAGCAGGAAGAGGCAGGTTGGAAAAAATGGTCAAAATTCTCATTTTTTGAAGAATTTTTCCATTTTTCCTTTTGGCCTGAGGAAGCCACAGGTTTGCAGAAATGTCCCCTGCTTGGCACCACTGAGGATTGTTTGAACAGCCCTTAGACATCTCTCTCCCTCAGCTGTAGAGACCTTAGTTCATGCTGCCAGTTGAAGCCAGGGCACTTCAGCTTCTTTTAATATTTTGCATCTTCTGGGGGGTCCTGTTCCCTGACATGGGCATCCTCATGGAGACGCTGATCACCTGAGGGTGCGTAGCGCTACGTGAATGAGATGTGGGCGTCTTCCAGGTCAAACCCAGGCAGCAGCAACCCCCAAGCCGCTTCTGTTACCTGCTTTCGGCTCTGGGGTTGAGTTTATTGTGGTCAAAGGAACTAATGGAATGCAGAGTGCTACAGGTTTGGTGACGGGGTAACCACAGAGGAATCTTGTCTACCAGGAGGTCTCATCAGAAAGACCTCAGACATCAGCTTAATTATCACCTCTGTGGGTATGTGTTGTAATGATTGGTTATAATTAAAAAATGTTGTTTCCATTTGAATTTCTGAAACTTCAGTTTCCCGTCGGTGGGTTTTGTTATGTCTTTGTTAAATTGAAAAGCTCCTAGAATCAGATACCTTGTTCCATGCAATGAACTTCTGAAATTTCTCTTATCAAAATGAGAAGGAGCTGAGGCTGCTTTCAGCAGCAGCTGGGGCTGTTTTCATCTCACCAGAAGGGCTGCTGTCCTTGCCACGGAGCAGTCCATAACCTCTTTAAACCCTTTGCAGCTTCTAGCAGTGGGATAGGTTCGCAAAGGCCACCTTTCTTATCCTGCTTAATACTCAGCCAGAGATGGGAAGCTACAGCAAACTACGAGGTGCTGTGACCCCAGCTGAGCAGCTCCCCAGAGCAATCTCTGACATTGTCAGCATACCCCAGGTAATTGCAGAAAATCCTCTTCATGCCTTTCTGTTCCACCTCGGGCTGCCCAGGAGCAGTAAAGGCTCCTCAGGGAACAGCCTTCCACCTCGTTTTGTTCTCACGCCGGGGGTGGATGTTGGTCTCTGAGATGCTGCAGGCAGGGCCTGGTGTGGAGCCCCAGCGAGGTGGCTGCCTGTGACCTGGAGGAGCTCAGCCAGATCCTCTCTTGGAATTGTGGATATCGTATTTATATTACTATTAGATGTAAAATGCTGATGGCAGCAGATACTCTGTGCTGCTCTAGGGAAAGCAAAATTTCAGATGTTTTCCACTGAGACTTTCATTTCTCACTGAAATGCTACTATCTCAATAGAAAGAGATGACAAGGCAACTCAGCTTGCTTTGTTTACATCTCTGTCAGCCAATCTTCCTTTCCAACTTTGTCAAATCTGTTTTTTAATTCTACAATAATGCTGGATGATTTGATGCTCTTGCAGTTTTTTGTGAAGTAATACCCACCCCAGCTTCCTCTTCATCCTCATCCCCTGCTCCCCTGGGACTGCAAAAGGGGAAGCCAGCGCAGGGCTGCCTTCAGGCTGGTTGTGCGCCTACTCCTCTGCAGGTTGCCAGCAGGTTGCCCTGGGGCCGTGCTGCAGAGTTGGGGATGCTGCTGCCTCCTCCGTGGCTGCCTGGATGGGGAGCACCTTTGGGTCCACAGCCAGCCCCTCCCGGCTTGTGAAGGGCTGTGGGAAGCCTGTGGCCGGGTCCCCCTCCCTGCGCTGCCCCACACTTGAGTCTCGAGTGGGTGCTGCTGGCTGTCCCCACGCCCCCGCGTGGGGCTGAGCACCGCGTCCCGGGGCCCTTCACACCCCTTTATCCCTCCACTTCGGCTTTCTCAGTTTCGCTCCTGCTGGCTGTGAACGCCAGCCCTGGTGACGCACGTGAACAGCGCTCGCCCCAGAGCAGGCATCCTGTTTCCAAAACAGCCAGCGTGCCCCTGCCGCCCTGGGCACCCCCGTTCCCAAGGAAGGACTTGAGAGGGGGAGGAAATGGGAGGGTGGGAGTGTTTCGTTCTGAAGAGTATGAAAAGGAGAGTTGTGTGAGCAGCCTGGTAGGAGGAGTACAACGTTGCTCCCACATCTCGGAGCGTTTGGGGTGGCGCTGCCTCAGCTGAGAGTCCTCTGGGCAGTGAGTGCTCAGGTTGCGGGATGGCTGCTGCAGCGGAAGCTGCCACACGTCCCTCACACCGGCATCGCTGGTGGCCACAGCAGGCACCGACACTGCTGTCCGCTGCGACCCGCGCTTCCTGCACGCAGGGAAAGCCAGAGCGTCGTTCTGCAGCCCGTGTGGGTTCGTGGGCTCCCATGTCCCTCCGCCAGTGACGGTGGTGCCGACCTTTGTCTTGCTTGAGGCTTCAGGACGCCCCCGCATGGAAAGAAGCAAGGGAGGGGAGGGAGTGGGGGAAAAAACACCCACATGCACATGCATGCTCAGACACATGCCACACGGAGCCCTGTGCCGCTTGTGGCTGAAGCAAAGCCAAATGTCGCTTGTACCACCTCAAAGCGGTCAGCTGCTCCTTGCTACTGATGGGGCTGGCTTGCTCCTGGGGGCAGTGGTGACAGCAGAGGCACAAGGACCAGCAGCAGTGACCGCGGGCTGCCCCGGCAGCCCTGCTCGCCACAGCCCTGCTCGCCGGAGGGGCCCGCCGGTTCCGCCGGGCTGGCGGCAGCTCCAGGCAGCCCCGGGCACCGTAACCTCCTGCGCGACATCAAAGCGGCTGAGGTGGCGCGCGATGCAAATGAGCGATACCTCAGAGCCGGGGCCTAACCGCAGCGCCGCGACTGCGTGTGCTGCGGCAGCGGCCTGAGTTTCCCCTCACTGAGGCGCCGAGCGTGAAGCTGGCGGCACCACTGCAGGCTCCCCTGCCCAGGTCACCTCAGCGGCGCCGCCTGCGTCTCCCCACCAGGCTCAGGAGCTGCCACAGCTCCTCCCTCGGGGGCTGCAGCCTCCCGTGCGGCCAGGCAGTGCCTGGAGGGTTTGCTGGTGTATGGGGAATCTGATCTCCATCTTTGCTTGCTCTTTGCTGTGTGAAAGCAGACTGTGCTCAGACTCCTGTCACCAGGCATCATGCGCGGGGTGCACTCACCTCTGCTGTCCCTGTTCCTGGCTGTGTCCTCCCACAGTGGACACGCTCCTCCAAGGCCTCACTGAGCCTCCGGGTAAACGTCATCAAAATATGGGAATCCTCCCAGGGTGCTCTTCCTGCATGACACGACCAACCCCACAGTCTGCGTTGGGGCAACCCTGTGTTTTTGCTTGACTTTTATGCTATAGAATGGCTCATTTTCTTGCATTCCAAAGCTAACTGCAAACACAAGCTATACGATTTGGCACGGGACCTTCCTGGCGAAAAGACAAGAGATGAAACCTCCTCAAACTTGTGACAGCAGCAATATTTCAACACAACACTATGGAGCAGCCTGCAGGGCCCATCCTGCTGGTCAGGACCATGCAACACATGCAAGCAATCACTGTGTGGGAACACCATCCTGCTTTCAGGAACATGGCCAGTGTGGGAGGAAGTGGTGGATTTCCTGGGCTGTACTTGGAACATCTCCTTTAACTTCCATGCAGATGGTCCATCACGAAATACTGTGGACCGCTGGGCTACCTGCTTGCCATGTGCTCATTTCCTCACTTGGATAATGTTCACATCATGGCAAATCAAAGCAGGAGACGTAGAGAAACTTGATATCCAATAACTCGAAAGAATTAATGTTGCAAGAATGGAACCAGGAGGTTTGCAAAGGCATTTCTCTCAGGTGCTAGGGCCAAATCTGGCCTCCCACTCAGCAACAGTGTATGCACAGTTTGGCACATAGGCTGCTTCGGCTCTCCTAGCGACTCAAACCAGTACTTACTGGAGCTGAATGAGCTGCCTTCGCAACCAGTAACCGCCATACCAGCAGTAGAAGTCTGCAATCCAGCTCCCAGGAGGTTTAGTCCCATGCTATCTCCCACCAAGTCTCTTTGCTGCGTTGGAGCAAATCTTGTCTTATCCAGAATGTGGCCACCAGAAAGAAGAGTTCAGTGGAGACTGGGATCCCAGTATTTAGCATCCCATGCTGGTGCTGATTTCAAGACGGGGAGAGCGGCGAGCAACCAGCCTGATAAGCCCTTCCTTTGACACGCCCTACCAAGGTAGCCTGAGAATAAGATTTGCCCAAGCAACATGCAATTTGGGAGCCACAAGTTGACAGTAGCCTGACTGATCACTGCAGAGCAGTAGTTCTGATGGTTTCAGCTGACCTGAACCTCAAAGCAGCTTAGGTTGGGCCATTTCTGCCTTTTAAGCTCCTTTCTGCCTTTTAAGCCCCCTGAAACTGTGGGGGTTTCTCAGCAATTCCTAAGCCTCGGACAGAAGGAAGGGTTTTGAAGGAGGGTTACAAAAATCTGGAGATTCAAGTGTTAGTTGGCCATTTGTTTCTTTACACTGTGCCTCGTGGACGTCCGCCTCTCTGAACTGGACTTCCACAGGCACACAGTCCACCTGAAAATTTGCAACAGACTCTAGCACTTTTGTTCTTTCCATCCTATATTCTGCACAAGTCATAGCAGACTTGATGGTATCGCTGCGTGGAGAGACATGACTGCGCTCGTCCCAGCACTATGCAGATGACTCCACCACGTAATCAGCTAAACTTTCCTGGGATTTTTTTTTTAATCACCAAATACCAAAAGTTGTTTTTGTTTGTTTGTTTGTTTCCTGGCCAAAATGCTTATTTCTCCACAGTTAAACTTCAACAAACCAATATCAAACAAATGCCGGAAAGCAGAGAGCGAGCGTATCAAAAAGGACGCCCTCCAGAAGGCCCACTGGCCTGATGACACCTCTGGGACAGCGCTTTAGAAAGCCCCCAATATCTTGTGTGGGGTCTAGGAAACCCAGAGACACTTTATTTTCTAGTGCTTACTCATATCTCTAATCAGACCTACACTGATTTGGTAGATAATAATGACACAGTGGTGATTCATATTCATTTTTAATCCATAATTACAATTGTTACGGTGTCCAGTTGCCAAGGAGGAAGCCCACCACAGTGAAAAATGACCAGCAGGCAGCCTTGGCCATCAAGATGCAAATAAAATGTCTTGCAAACCTAAAAGTGCTGCATGAATCATTTGATGGTGACATTAATATTACCAGGCTGGGTCTCTTATGGGATCCTCTGTATCCAGCATAGCAGGATGACCATTAGCTTCAAGGTGTGTGTGTGTTGGCGGGTGACGGGGGGGCAGATTTCCAGGCAGGAAAAGGCAGCCCTGCCCTAGCTCCTTGCTAAGTGTCTCTATCTCAGCCCAGCTGGGCTTGGTCGGGTGCCAGGAAAGAGACCCAAGCGCAGATGGATCTCCAACTGCTCCCATCTTCGGAGCAGGGATGGAAAACATCCCAAACAACTGACTAGAGCTCATTGCATGTAACACAGAAGAAACCACCGCTTCCACCACGGCTGCCTTCGGTTGACCTAGTTGAGTCACGGGCAGACAGCACACAAGTTAGAGACATCCTGCATGGAGCGGAAAAGAAAAAAAAATTAAATAAAAGAAGTGCTTCTGGCAAACTCTCCGCGGGGCATGGCAAGCCATCAGGGCCTTCACTGGCCTGGGAGAAGCCCCTGCAAGGGGGACTGGAGGGTCCCCTTCTGTCCTCGAGGGAGGGAGGAGCACGCAGGGGCACGAGGAGGGTAGTAGAAGGCAGCAGGGCTCTGGGCAAGGCCCTGCCGGCACCTTACTGGACCCTGAGCTCGCTTCAGGCGAGCGGGACATGTCTAGGCATGCGCTAATTGCTTGCAGGAGCTTCGCTTGCTCGAGCTGCACAGGAAAGGCGTGCAGGACCCAGGGCCTGGCTATGAGCCGCTGAGTAACCCGTGGCCCCATGCATGCTATTTGTGTTCCTGTTGGCCCAAGAGCCAGCGCGGGGCAGCGGGATGTGACTTCAGCATGTGGGTCTTAGGAAACAGCACTAGGACTTGGGAGCTCCCTCCCTGCCTGGGGTGGCTGGAAGGGAAAGAAATGCTGCAAGAGAACAAGCTGAGTTTTGCCCTTATCCCTGCTCAGGTCTCAGTTCCTGTGGTGCATCAGTATTGAAAAAGCAGTCAAAAATGGCACTGTGAAGGGATTAAAAGAAAGGTGCATATTCTTAAAAAAAAAAAAAAAAAAAAGAAACCCTAAGTCCTGGATGAGAAAGAGATGATTTAAAAAGAAAATGATGTCACCAAATCCCCGTCACACTTGCAGCCCCACAGCAAATGCACTTACCAGTGGTCCCATGCAATGCAAGTGTGGGAGCCAGTCCTGAGGACTGCAGCTAGGAAAAAAGCCAGGAAAAACGCAGCAAGCAATAAGCCCCCAGGTGTCTGCTTGACATCTGGGCCTTGGGAAAACCAAGGCTGGGAACCCTGCTGGGAGTGGGGGTGGGCGAACCCTGGTGTCCCCCAGCCCCCTTCCCTGGAGAGCAATTAGAGCATCTGGCTTGAGGAGGCACTGGGAAACACTCCCTCGTCACCTGGCAAGCAAAGGGGCAATTGCCAAAAGGCATACGGGACTTATTAGCCACTGCTGGGAAGAGCATTTGGGGACCTACTATGGCATGCCTGGGGCAGGGAAAGACCCAAGGTCTTTGGGAAAAGAGGTTTGAGGTGGTCTCGGGGGGAGCACCATGGGAGAAGAGGGAAAAAGGGGGAAAAAGCAGCGACTCGGTGCTTGTCTGGGGCACACACCTGACCACTGCAAGTGTCCTGCCTCCTCATTAAACCCTGTTCCTCTCCGCGTTCCTGGGTGGGTGGCTGCGTGTGGAGGTCCAGGTGCTGGTCACTGGTGTGGCACCACGGGTCATGGACGGATATGAGAACAACATTGCCCCACACATATGAGCAGTGCCGCCAACCGCTGTAAGCCCTCCCAATATGCAGAGAGGCCACCAGCTGAGAGCCAGGCCATAGCGAGCCCAGCGCTATGTGTCCATGCCCCTAGGGAAGAAACCGCCAGGGCTGTTTATTTTGCTATTAAGCCACAGTGAAAACAGCAAGTGAAGGAGAAAGCAAAATGCGCCCGAGAAATTTGCGGGCAACCGCAAATATCCATGAGCGAGGGCTGGCTGCATGCGGCACCATGGCTTGTACTCCGATCTATGCCCTGCCTCGCCAGCAGCATCCCTTGTGGGATGCAGCATGGGAAAGGCAGGAATCGCCTCCTGGGAGCCTGGAGATGGGGTGCATCCCCTGCTTCCGTCCCCTGGTTAAAGCCATGCGGGAGTGCAAGTGCTCCGGTGTGTAATACAGAGAAAACCTCAGCCTGTGGGTTAGTCATTCATGGCTCTCGGTGCTGCCTCGCTACCCTGACACGAGCGGGCTGGGAGTACTGATACAGAGCGCCCTGATGATGCCAAACTGCATCCCCAGGCCCCTGTGCTCCCTGGTGTGGCTCAGGGCCACCCGTGGCAGCGGCTTCCAGCCCGGTGCCATGTGCGGCATTTCTTCTGCAATTCGAGGAGCATTAGTGAGCAGCCAGGAAGCAGTTCCTGGTCTTGCCCTGTTGCAGCCGCACGTCCGAAAGACTGTGCAGCCTACATTATTTATGTTAAAAAAGTATGAACATTTCCTTTCAGGTAGCATCATTTGGCAATTTGTCTTATTGCAGCTAAAAAATGAAAAAAAAAAAAAAAAGACCAAAGAAAAAACATGTGGGGATGGAGTTTGGGTCTGTTGGGTCCAGACAGGCTCTGCTGGAGCCCTCAGTGAATGCTCCCAGGCAGCCAGAGCGGAGCTGCTGCAGGAAGCCTCCCTTGGAGAGGGTCTTGCTGATTAGCCGCAAACTTTCTAAAGGTTATTGGGGACTGTTCCTAACCCAAACGCTCCTGAATTTGATGCAACAGGAGGCTAAATTGGTGCTTTTTAATGATTAAGCTGCTGAAGAAGTGGCGATTGCACCGTGAGGAGTGACCACAATCTGATTATACTCAGAATGAGCAAACGGAGGACAGTCCCAGCCAGTAATATAGGTACTAGATGTTTCAAAAGTGCTAATATAAAGTGAGGAAAATCATAAGCAAAACTGACCAAATGGAAATAACAATAGCTAAATGACTGTCAATGGAAAGTTGAGCTCTCTATTTTGTCAGGGTCTAACCCGAAGGCTATTAAACACAAGGAAAGCAATAGTCAGAAAACAGGGAGAGGAAAGAGCACAAAGCATCCACAAGGGAGAGGTTATGGATTGTGATGGGAAGCAAAGTACCTAAGAAGGTGAATTTAATCCCAGTTAGAAATGAGACATCCTCAAGATGGATGTCTTTTTCTCTAGGCAGAAAAGTTTCACAATTCAGACGGGGCAAGCGGACGTGACTGCAATAAAACAGGGCTGGACTGGGATTTGGTCAAGAAATCTCCAGGCCTGCAGAGACCTCATGCTGGTCAACACACACTGTTGGCACCAGGTCTTGGTTCATCGTCCAGAATTACATGCTGAATAGATAAATTTGCTGACAGAATTTGTCTTAAGAGATGTGTGAAGTAGTATTGCGCATATCCTGGCTAGCAAAGGATGACCCTGCAATCCCAACAGAATACTTGCAAAAGAATAGATTGACTCATTTCCTAGAGTAGGAAATGGTGCCACATGGCGGTTCTTCTTCTTGAGTTTGGCTAGGATGGGAATGAAGTTGAACTCTTCTCCACCTCTGCAATGAACCATCTGGAAGTAAATATAAAACCATCAGTGCTGACCAGACACATACATGACATCAGGGTGGAGGGGGGCAGGGTGAGGGCCAGGCTTGCAGGCAGACAGGGGATCGTCTCAATGGGCGACACCAGAGCTAATGGCGTAGGACGAAGAGGAGCCAGCCCTGCAATGCAGAGGGAGAGGAAAGGCAGCTGAGTCTTCTAAAGCATGAGGCGGCAAAGCAAAATGTCTTATTTCATCAAAAACTAAACCCCATTGACTTGGTAGCAATGTTGGTTTTGTGAAACAATGCACGTCTCCCCTTCCTGCTGTCTATGCTTGCCTATCTCCCATCTGCTCATGCTTCGTTCCAGCTATTCAATTTGGACTAATAAAAGACAGTTTTTCTGCCAGGAAACCTTCCCTGAAATCCTACATTCAATTCCTATCACTGTGTTTACAAAAGAGATCTCAAAGGCCAAGCGAGTAGGCTACAGAGCCACAGAATGACACAAAAACTGAAATAAAACATTGTTTTCAAGAGGGGGTGAGTCTTGGACCTCTGTGGTGGCCAACAAACTCACATAAGGGAGATGACAGGAAGCAGACAGGCTGGTAATGATGGTGCTGACAGGCAGACGGAAGCACTTTCTTAACTCTCCTTGGCAGAGCCGGGCCTGGTGCATGACCTGTTTGCACATTACTCCTAGCGGGTTCTAATCCCCTGGGAACAACTGGGACTGAAGCTAGTTGGGTGCATTTTTAAATGAGAGCCCTATAATTTCCATGAGAGCCCTATAATTATCTCTTTTCTGATAGACTCTTGTTTCTTCCCAGCAGAAAAATGTCAAAAGATGTACTTGATTTTATCTCCTGCTATCTTCTGGCATGATGATATACTTAGGTGTGACTTCTGACCAAAGCGGCTGCTGAGGAAAAAGAAGGGAGCTTGGTATGACTAAGTTCACCTCGACCTTTTAAGGGTGCCATGGTTGAACACGCAGCCCCTTCCCACTCAGCTCGCCCAGGGCAAGGGAAGCCCACCCAGAGGAACATCCACAGGGGCTCACTGGAAACAGATAACGCTCAGTGCAGCGATTAGTCAGCAACAGAAAAACTCCCGTAGAGACAAAAAGGGGTGCAAGCGGCCTGCCGAGACGTGGAGAGCCTGCTAATCGTTCCATCTTTGACGTCCCATCACTTCCCCTGCTTGGAGGCTTGCGCAGGGCTGTGCCGTGGCTCTTTGGGCTCCTTCTCCCTGCCCCGCAATCAGTCTGAAGCCACAGGAAGGTGCACAGTAAGAAAAGTCCCACTGCGAGATGGGGTATATCTTTGGGATCTCCCCGCGAAGCCCTGGGTCTGCACAAGGGACCATGTTTTCCCTGGTGGCTTCACGGCGCTTTCACAGCGCTCTCGTCTAGCTCGTGCTGCCGGGGGGCTCTTGCCTAACGCAGCCGTCTCACTGGCTCTGCGACTCTGTCGGGAGGAGCCCCCGAAAGACGCAAATGTGAGGCTGGCGACGGCCAGGGCCAAGGGCGGCACATGCAGAAGGGAAATCTGGGGCTAAAAAATAGTTCAGGCACTTGAGAAACACGGGAGCAGCACTATTTAATTATTTTTTTAATCAGTGTCAAGGAATTGACCCCCATTGGACCTTGCAGTCCTTGGAGCAGCACCCATGCTCTGCAGCTGCAGCTCAGTGAGGTCCCCAGGGCCACGTGGCCCCTGCTGCTGCTCTGCAGGCGGAGAGCAGCAACCTCGTGGCACGCGACACCGGGCTCTGCAGCCGTGCAAAGCTTAACTAGGAACAAATAGTAGCACCATGTTTTAGGTAAGGTTTTCAAAAAGCTCATCGTCCTGGCCTGGGAAAGTCCAGAAATGACAAAAGAACACAAACATTTAATGTGAGAGATACAATACTTTTGCCAAAAAAAACCCCAAAGCAGACAAACAAAAAAGCCATCCCCCCAGCTAACCAGCTCCAGTGCCCTCCAGGCCTTGGGAATAAAGCTGTTGCGAGCGTTTCCAAGAGGCATTTCTTGGGGAAAATACCCTGACACCTGCACAACTGGTGTCTGCTGCAGGAAACTAACAGAGGTGACCGCTGGGTGCGGGCAGTGAACCAGAGACCCAGTGGGACCCAAGGCTCGGAAGGGGGAGGTTTTCCATGGGATGGGGTGCAAGGGCTCTGAAAGTCCCTGTTTGAAGCCACCAGATTTGCATGGCCTCCTAGGCAAGGTAGATGGACGAGATTAAGACTGTGAAAGAAGATCAGTGCCTAGGTGGTTGTGATGCTGCTGAATTAGCGGTCCTGTTTTGGACGCGATGCATTACTTGAAATGCAGCTTCAGTGCGAGCGGGGTTGTTAACTCAGGCTGAGTGACACTTGCACTGGAGAGGGTTACAGAAATGACAAGACGATTTCAGAAATACATAGGTGCATCCACACATGTATGCACATATCCTCCACCCACATTCAGAGAGTATTCTTCTATTTTTAGGTACAAACCCCATACAAAATCTAAAGGAGGGGAGGGAGATGGGCACGAGTGGTTGTCCAAGGTGCACACTGGAAACGTGAGAATTACGGGATCACCCTGGTTTGAACTTCTTAGCTCAGCATCCCCAGCATTTTTTCAGAAAACAACCGGCACCGGCAAACCCAATTTTCTTTTGCAGGGGGCAGGGCGCAGGACAGTGCCCCGAGAGCCCGCACACTCGCTGTTCCACGCCGCTCGCCCCAGGCCAGGCGCAGTCTGGCCACTAGGTGTCAAGATCCTGCCTCAGACGCGATGCTTCATGTCGCGGCGGAGCGCGCAGAGCTGCCCAGCACCGCGTGCCGACACCACCGGGTGCACTTGCCAGGGCTGGCTGATGCTTTCTGTATCCCTCGAGAAGCAATGGGAATTTTGAGAGCTGAACTGTCTTCTTCGGCCGGTTCTTGAAAGGCCTTGTGGAGCAGGGCATGTACCCGACTTGTCCAAGTGGTTGTGGGCGACTGAGGTTTTTTCCCCCGAGAGCAGCACCTGGACACGTGAGCGTCATGGCAATTTGCTTACCTGGTGCCTGGGATCCCCCCTCCCTTTGACTTATGTCTACAGGAAATATCCTTGCTTAAATGGAAAAGAAAAATAAAGACACAATAAGAACACGACTTCTGCTTCCCCTGCAAGCCGCGGGCATGTCTGTCAGGACCTGGGCCTTGTGACAGGTTGAGAGAGAACTTTTTGGGGAAGAGAAACTCTCTGACAAGTCATCCCTGAAAGGCAGACTCACGACAAGGCTCCCAGCGGGCCCGATCGTGGCCGCGGGGAAGCGGCGCCTGACTTCAGTCATGATATGCTGATTTTCAGCAGAAAAAAAAGCCTGGCTGAAGCAGCAGGGCCGGACTGCCCCAAAAGAGGGTGCAAAGCACATCGCCCAAAATGAGTACAAGGAGACAGTCCCGGCTGCAGATCACTGACCTTTAGCAGCTCGCCAGCAAATGTCACGAGGAGACAAAGCGAAAGAGCCGGCGGAGGAGCCCTTGCTGCAGGGTGTAGCAAGAACTACGCAGGTCGCAGGCATTGCAGGAAGGGATGTCACCTGAGCAGGTCTCAGCTCTCATCCTCTGAAGCTTCCTGCAACATGGCACTGCTTTAAGGCTACCCAGGAGAGATGCAGAGAGATGCACACTTGCTCTCCCACACTCCATGCTGTCCAGTTGCCCCGATTCCCTTTACAGAAAAGAGATTTCAGCAGCATTATATGCTGCTAAGAGGCATACGGTAAGAAGGAGCCCATGCTCCCGACCTGCCACCAGAGGCTGACAAAACCATGTGAAGCCCATGCCCACCCCGCTGGCAGCTGTTATTTGAAATATCACTTAGCAAGAGATGCGCACATGCAGCCATGAACAGCATAAACACAACGACTTTCAAAGGGCCTTACTCAAAACTGAACTGGGATGCATTAAATCAGCCCCCACATTCACCAAAAAAAAAAAAAAAGGTAAAGAAAGAAAGAAAGAAAGGAAGGAAGGAAGGGGAAATTCAGATTAGTCACAAAGAAGTTCCCCCGCCTGCTTCTGTGTGTGCATAAAACACTCTCCTGAAGGCACTGTCTTCATTGCACCTCTGCTCCTGGGACAGGACACCACTTGTCCCCCCCGACCCCACTGTGCTCCAGGCTGCTTCCCACAGTGGGCAGTGCAGAGCAGAGCAGCAGACATGGACAAACTCGCGGACACGGAACCCAAGGGCCAACAGCATCAGCGGGACCTTGAAAGGGAAGCTGCTGAGGACGAGTGGAAGAGCTGGCAGAGAGGCCAGCTGCGGAGGAACACGCTGCACCTCGTGTCTGCTGCCGCTCAGTGGATATTGCTGCTCGCCTGCTTGATCTACCTTGGCATAGATGCTCTGCAGCTCTCAAAGGTAAGAGCTGGTGCGCATCCTGCTGCCTGCTAGTGTGCAAAGCTTTGCATGGGCTTCTTTTAAGAAAAGAAAAAGTATTTAGGCTTTTTTTTTTTTTTTTTTTTAACATCTTCTGCCCTCAAAATAACTTCCAGCAAGGGAGGTCTACCTCTCCGGTGATCCCTGCACTAACCCAGACTGCGGCCTTTGGTAGCCACTCACACACATTTTCATTTCATTAAAGGGATCAAGGGATCATCTGAATGAGTGCTTGCTTTCAACATGTGAAGTTTCTTGGATGAAGACCAAGAAACTAGGTCTCTTGAACTGTTTTTAATATGCCCTCTGTACAGGGGCATATCGCCAGAAATCAAGCTAGTGTGTGACAACCTTAGTGAGAGCTCTGGCACAGGTCAGCATTCCCCAGCGCGAAAATGGCTTTGGAAAGAGTCAGCTGTATCCGTAGGGCTGCATCTGTGTGTGCCCACAGGACAGATGCTGATTATATGATGAATGAGAATATGTAGCTTTTCATAATATTCTCCCAAGTTCAGTACAAATAACAGAAACACTTGAGACACAGAATACTTCAGGAAACTTGCAGCAAATTTATTTCTCTCTTTCGCATGTCTGGCAAACTGCTGGATTCCCAAGAGCCTTTCAGCGATATTTCAGCACCACTTATGCACTAGCTACTTCTCCTCCCGCATCTTCTCTGGGTGCTTTATAACGCTCTTAAGATTGCTGTGTTTCATCTCGGCAGCATTCCCTCTTTCCTCCCACTTAGTCTTGGCAGAGAAACAAGCCAGTCAAGGGTTTGATGGCCTAGGACTCTGTCCCCCTTGCTGCTTAATGGAAACCTGAAGCCCTGTGCAAGTTATTAAGCAGTTACTAAACTTCAGAGTGAAATCCCTGAGAAAAGATAACTCTTTCCATTTGGTTCTTCCTCTTTCTCCTCCTTTCACTACTCGGAAGCCAAAGGTGAAGGGTGGGCTCTCTTGCTCTGATTAGGATGCAGTAACATCCCTTGTGTCCCACTCCGGCTGTGACTCTCTTAATACCTCTCAGTTCTGTAAAAACATCCACTCAAATCCTCTTCATCTAGAGGAAGGAGACACTGACTGGCATTGCCACGTGTGAGCCTTACAAGCCCAAGATGGCAGAGTTGAGGAGGAGACACAGTCCATGCCTGGAGTTTCCCTTCCACAACAGAAGTGACCGAAACAGGATGCTCAAGGAGCAGTTACTGTAGCAGATGAAAAGTCCAGGCTCTGGGAGCAACCAGAGGAGCTTTTCAGTTTGCAACACTTGCTAAGTGCAGGCTCAAAACCACTTTATGACTGCACCACACTGGGCAGAAGTCTCCCTGGCCATGCACAGGGGAATTTCATCAGCCCAGATCTACAGGACTCTGCAGTATAGCCTCATGCTGACCACATAAAAGTGCAGGGAAGAGGCAACTGTGCCTCTGGCATGCCATACAGGGCAGTTTAGGGAGACACTGCCTGGCACGGCACTGCCTGCTCCTTGGAAGAGTCATCCTCTACTCTCCAGGGCTGGAGACCTCATCAATAATTTCAATAGTAAGATGCTTGCTGTATTTTTTAAGAGCAAGACTATGTTTCATTAATTGCTGTTGACCTCAGAGCTCTTAAAAAATGGAGCAGTCAGTAAAAATACAGCAACGATAACATTATGGCACATGCTCAAGAGATGAACTGCAGCCCAGACTGTGCTTAACAAAAATGGGCTTAACAAATCTGGTTTCCTTCATGATGGGGCTTGGAGAGCAAGCCTCAGTTGCAATTTCTTAATGAGCAGCAGTGAAAAAAAAATGCTAGTGATTGATAGCTTCTGCATCTGCTATGCTTACGACTTCCCATGTCTCCTGCGGTAATCTCCTCTTGCTAACCGGCCAAGGCCAGGCCACCCTGAAGGAGTTAGAGGGTGTGACGCTCCCTAATGATAAACACATATGACATGAATGTCACCAGGAGATTTGGAAGCTTAAAGGCTCCTAATGATCTGTTGCAAGAGGATTTTTTAACCTGCTAAGAGCAGGAAAAACTGCAGGAGGAGAGATTTTGCAGAAATTTCACATAGATAAGGAGCAGGTGGCCATAATGCTAGTATCTCCTACTATCTCCTGGTGCAGAGAAGGCATGAGCCACTGGCATAGCATAGCATAGTAGGCTGCAATCCGTGTGATACAGGAGTCAGGCACATGGTCGCAAGGGTCCTCACAGTCAGCACATCTTGTGATGGTGCCCTGAGATTTGCTCTTTCAGCAACACAAACCTCTCCCTAAAACTTCTGCCTCCTGACACTCCTCTGGAAACAGATAGATAATAATAAATATGAGATCTTTGGAAACCACCTCAACAAATCTCCTGTTTGAGGACCCTGAACAGGCAAAAATTGTGTGGAAATGATGCAGGAAAATCTGAAGCAGCTGCTGAGGAGTCCCTCTGCGGCCGGAGATCCTCCTGTCATCCTTTCCTGCACACTATGTGAAGGCAGAACAGTGAAATGGGGATGATGAACTTTGTTACTATCTCATCTACACCTGTGTGGGGACCAGAATAGAGATTTAAAACAAACCTCGTGCCTCAGCAACAACGGGGTCGCTGTTCCTACAGCTGCAAGGTTGTCACCTAACCTGCCCATACAGCGACTGTCTATTGCTGGCCAGGCAGGACAGGCTGCAGGGCATGTTGCCTGCGGAAAAGAAAAGCGGCAAAACATCAACTCTAGCAGCGCTAGAGGGTGCCAGAGGAGGCCTTTCCCACCGCCTGCACCCGGCCGGCGCTCGGCTCGCCAGGACAGGGCCCTGTGCCCACGAGCCGCTTGTCCATCCTCCTCCTGGGGGCTGCTGCTCCAGCGCTCCTCCTGTGCCCAGCTGCTCTGCTCCGCCAGCAAACAAGGCTAAACACATGAAAATCCGCCCAAGGGGCATCTGATTAGGTCGTATTCTTCCCCTCGCAAGCCCCTACGGCACAAAGAAGGAAGAGAAAAGGGAGCAGCGAGTCTAACCTTTCATTCTTTAACCAGGCAAGAGGCTGAGGACTTGTGGTTGTGAAGCGACTGCAGATTTGGGCCTCCTGTGGTTAACATGAGAGATGGGTTTGAGATGCAAAGTTCAGATTTTAAAAAAAAATCTAATAGAAACGCGTGGCATTTTGCATAACTCATCAGCCAGACGCGCTTCTGCGCTCGCCTTCACTTTTTCTGCTTTACTCATGAAACGCAAGTCGACTCGAAGGGCATCTCAGCCGAGTCTGCCACGAGACGCGCGTCCTGCGACAGCCACATCCGACGCGTTCCGGGTTTAATAACGCCCGTAACAGCAAACGCGGGTGCAAAGCGGCAGCGAACGGCGCCGGTGCCCGGTGCCAGCGGGAAGCGAAAGCGAAAGCGGCGCCGGGCCCGCCCCGGTGCGCGGCCCCCTCGCCCCGCCGGCCCCTTGACGCGCGTCTCTCTCTCTCCTGCTTTGCAGCCCAGCGGCGACGAAGCCCCGTGGACCCACGTGAAGTTCTCAGGTTGGTGGCGCCCGGCCGGGGGGAGGGCGGCCCGGG
>JAUBNY010000809.1:3053698-3064244 GCA_032275445.1 Crypturellus soui
CCGCGGCGGCTGCCGCTGCTCCGCGGCGGCTGCCGCTGCCCCGCAGGGCGCGTTGTGCGCCGCGTGCCGCGGACCTGCGGGGCTGTCGGCGCGGAGCAAGAGGCCGGGAGGGCGGGCGGGGGGGCAGACGGGCAGAATCTGCCCCAGCAGGCTGGCTGCGCAGGGAGCCGGGGAGCGCAGGTTGGGCTGCATCTAGAACACAAACCTCCACCCGGAAAGAGTAAGAAAGGTGTTTTCCAGAATTAGGGCCATTTTATTTTATTTTATTTTATTTTATTTTATTTTATTTTATTTTATTTTATTATTTTTTTTAAATAAGTAAAGAAATTTCTCGCTTATGGAAAATCTTAAGTGATTTCCTATGCAGTAGCACTGCAGAGCAGAGGGGGCAGAGCCCCACACACCAAGCCACACTGCCCGTTTTGCCCAGTGACATGTCTCAGTAAGAGAAAATAACTATTAAAATACATAAATCATGCTTAAAACACAGCTGATGGTTATACCTTCAGTGGAGATGATATGGGTAGCAGGGACTGTAACCTAATATTGTTCAGAAAAAAAAAAGCTCATTTTCCAGGAGCGAAAGCTTGGGAAAACTGGCCTCAGCCAGGAGAGGCTGCTTTGCCTGGCAGGAGACCTGGGAAAGTCTTTGCATTGGCATCCCCAGTGTCTCAGCCATGCACATTCCCAACACAGTTCAGAGTAAGGTCACTGCCCATTCCTGGAGAAAACCTCTCTCACTGCATCCTGGCTTTAATTTTCCCTGTCTCTGCTCTCTCTTAATGTGTTTCTTCCTCTTCACTCTCTAGGCTGCGCTTTCATCCTGTCTTAATTGAAAACACCCAACCCAAAGACACAGATTCCTGTTACCAGCATCTCCAGACTAAGCTCTTTCTCTTTTCCTTTCAGCTGTGGTCACTTTTCCATCTTCCTGTTTACTGCTGTTATCTTTTTTTCTTTTGGGGAACCTGTGCTTTCTGAACTTAGGGCATTCTGTACATACATGTCTGTATTTTTAAGAAGGAAATACAGGAAGTAGTGCCTAAGCAGAAGCTTGAGGGGATAATTCATATGAACTGGAGCTATAGTCAAAAGGTGCAGCTTGCCTAGGATCTAATCTCTATTTCACACTCTTCCATTACTATATTTTCCCACCCTTCCTACAGTCAGTCTTTATAATAAGCACCCACTTCTCAAGAAGTCACTCACCTTCATTGGACTTCCTTTGCTTTCTTCCTTCCAGGTAAAAGCGTCAGAGGAATTGCCATAAATCTCAGTGCCCAGAGAGGGTCTATTCCTATCAGGAATGGCTCCATCATGATCCCCTGCGATGGCCTCTACCTGGTGTCCTTGAAGGGTGATATCAGTTCTTCTGAGCTGGTCAAAAAAGACTCACTAAAGCTCATCTTGGGAAAGAGAGATGACAAAACCAGTGAGGTTCTCTGGGAGCAAACTCTCCAGCACAATGACGAGACAGTCAATCTCATCACGATGCTCTACTTGTTTGCTCCACATAACATTGCCCTGTGGACCAACACCAATGCCACCATTACGGATTTGTCCTTTAGCCTTGTCCTACTAAGTCCCATCTTCTACTGCTTCCGGTAGAAGACGACACTCTAAAAATGTAACATGTAAAGTACGGCTTTTCCTATCACCAACACCAAACTAGAGACAGCTACTAATACATCCACCTGCGGGAGGCTTGTTCTTGCAAGCTGTACTTGTACCAGAAGACTAGTTTAACCTCCCATCTTCGGGCTCTGGAAAGTCTCAGCTGGAGTAAGATAAGTCACAGTGCAAATCGGCTTTATATCACATTTCTCTCTGGAGCTCTGTGCACTTATTTTGTTATCTAGGATGGATTTTCCTAACACTGGAGAAAACACTGGATGCGTGGAGCCCTTGAGGAGAACCAAAATAAAAGCCAAAGTTGCTCAGATGCAGAGAAACCTTGGGTTTCTCTATTTATTTGACAGTATTTGTAAATAGTAAAAACGTGCTGTACATTTGCTGAAGTAACCATCTGTTAAATCAGGAAGATACCTGAGGTGTCTCAAAGCCACTTGGAGAATGAAGAGAACAGATCTGCTAAAGAGCTCTTTGCCTGAGAGAGCAAACTTGATGAAAGTGAGGGGGCTGCAAGAAAAGGCTTTTGGACTAATTCTAATAAATACTGTCAGACAGGTAAAGGCAATGAAAAACAGATAGTGTTTGGAAAAGACCTAAAAGATTGCCCCAAATGGCAGAAATACTGGCCCTCTAGTGACTGTGGCATTTTTTTTAGGAACAGTTTTTAAAGGAAATGATAAGAACTGTCTGTGCTAGCTTGTTGCAGACTGCTGAAGCCCGAACTGAGGGGATAATTACTGGGGCATTTACATCTTGATGCCAGAGATGTTACGCTGAAGGAGAACCCCCCTCAAGCATGCACACCCAGACTCACAGACTCAGACTTGTCTTGACCCTAAAATCCAAGCGTGTAAGGTTTCGGAAAACACTTTGGTTTTGGTAGGTTCTCTCTGCTGGACCAAGTGAGACCTGTAGGTCTGCGCCTCTTTTCTCAGACCTGCTGGGATGGCTCAGACAGGTCCCACAAGGCTCCTAGCAGGCCTAGCCAAGCACAAACATCCCAGAGAGCTCCATGGGCCTGACCTCCACGTGGACCCATACGCAACCTGCCCTCGCTCCCACCGCAGCCTAGAGTCACGTGCGACTCTTGATGGCTCCTGCCTGCGCATCCCTCTGCCCGTTGTTGCAGGGAAGAGCATGAGAGCTAAGCACACAAGAACCCACCATGGACACAAACGCTCCTTACCACGGGTGTGCTGTGAGGGGCAGAGCTGCTGCCAAGGGGCCACTTGCAGTTGGAGAGGGGCAGGTTTCAAGGGCCGGTTGATGACCTTGCTCCCCATGAACTCCAGCAACCTCACTTACTGCTGACTGGACACAGCAAAGTGGTTGTTAAAAAGTATTTATCTATTTATACTATGGGCATAAGGACATTTTTGACAATTCAGCAAAACACTGGGAAGGCTTCAGACTTCAGGCTATCAATGCTAAGCTCTCTCAGAGGCTCTCAAGCTCCTGGAACTTTGCTTCCCCACCAAGCATGCCATGGGGCTTGGGTGCCAAAGAGAGCTCAGGAAACTTCCTGGGCTTTGGGCAGCTTTCCATGTACTTTGAGGCAGGGGGCCTCAAGGCTGAAGGCTGAAGCACTTTCTTGTTTGGGGCTGGAAAGCAGCTTTTTCTTATCTTGTACCTCCAGGGTGCTGCTGCCCAGCTGCAATGGGCATTTGAGGCTTTTACCGCTGGTTACCAACCTGCTGCTCTGCCTGCTGAGACCGAATGCAGCTGCCACGCTACCCAAAGCGGCGTACTGTCATGCTCCTTGGCTGAAATGGTTCCTTTCCTAAAAGTTAACAAAACTTTCTTTTGTAAAGTTTGGGCTCGCAGTGTCCCTTTGGAAAGGGGGACCCTGGTTTAACTGTATTTGAGTAGATATTTTCACATACTTTTGCAGATCAGCTCACCCCAAAGATATGTGAGTCAGGTCCTTCCTAACAAGCTTGTTCCCAGCTGTGGCCAGCATGGGACAGATGATGTCAGCAATGTGAAGAGGCGCACAGGCTATAAGAAAGCTTAAGCCTAAAGGGCTGCTGGTTTTGTACCTCAGAAAGGATCAACTTTTTCTCCCTGTTTACAGTAGAAGGGGACATTTCACTCAGTGGCTCCTGTATACATTGAGTCTGATCTAGGAGATACATATATACGTATAGGCACATACATGGATAAACTTCTTGTCTTGAAATAAAGGTTGAAATAATTATTTTCCAGAGGTTAATTGCGTGAAGTAAACCTCCCTGACATGCGTGGAACTCATGGTCTGTGCCTTGCAGGAGACCAGTTTCACAAAATACAGTCATCAAAGCAGTAACCACTATTACAAAATCATCCCCTATTTTAAGCAGTCTCTACTTACACTATGCCTTACATTCAACAAACACACGCAGTATGAACTACTCAACACACACACATGCCATATAAATTACAGAGGTTCACCTCTTTCCTCTTTCCCACCTCCCCACATGTGTAAAGTGAAGGAGAGCATCAAAAAGCTGAGGTGAGGGCCACAATCATCCCCTGGGTGCCAAATCATCCTATCAAACCGACAGGACTCCCGGTCCTGAGCCACAGTCATGCACAGAGACAGAGCCAGGTTACTGAGAGCAGCCTTCCCCACCAGTCCCAGGACATGTGAAAGTTATAGAAAAGTAGTCATTGACACCTGCCTCAGTGAGGTTCAGACCCCAGAAGAGGAGAGCTGGTGGTAGCTCCTGCTATTTTTGATCTTTTCTCATGTTGGTCTGAGGGAATCTGCTCTTTCATTGCCAACCCCAGGACATAGACCCTGGGGCTGTGGGACATGTGTCCTGCATGTCCCACCATAGCAGTGTTCATAGCAGAAGAAACTATAGACAACAGCACAGAGCACAATGGACCAGGAGCTGTTTGTCTTTAAGATGATACAGGAGTCAATGAATAGAAACATCTAAGCTCCTTTCATGTCTCTTTACAAGTTATCTCCTTCACTATCACAAACTTACCAATAACAGTGGATAACGAGCTTGCGGTTTTAGAGGCCACACATTTCATCACTGGGTGTGAGTCACAGTTACTGTCTGTCTGTCTCGGAAGCAAGAGAGAGTGAGAGCTGGAATATATTTGGCAAAAAGCAATAAGGTCTCAAGATCTCAAAGGCCATATCTCAAAGGGAAGACAAAGGTCTTACTGTCCCTTATTTGATGAGTTAATTTCAGCTTTCTATTTTGCTCAGTGTCTAATATTGGGTTTACCACCACCAGCACAGAAATATTAGCAGGGCAGATATGTCCAAATTGGGATGAACAAGTGAGATTTGGTTTCAGACATCACTTGGGATTATGTGCACCAAATGGAAATACTGGTTGATCTGCTTCTCCATCCATCACTTCCTATAGCCAGAGAAAAACTGTTTTACTCATATAAGTAGCACCCATTTGACCACTTGAAGGGCTAATTTTGGGGGCTGCTCATCAGCTCTAGAAAGCCTCCAGCCTAGACTGTATGTTGTTTCCAGCAGCATCCACCCTTTACAAGAAAAGCAAGGTCCCGCTGTCTCCCCATTAGCTGCAAAAACCCGAGCCACCTCCCGGCTACACGTGAAGTCAGGTTAAACTCCCTTTCTGAGACGTGTCCTTTCCGGAAGCACAGCAGGCTCGGCGCCCGTGCTCCATGACATTCCGCCTTACCTCTTGCTGGGGTGATTGAGAACAGCAGCAATAACAGATATCCAGGAGCAGATGGAAAGAGCTCACCCTCATCAACCCTCTGGACTTTCCCAGATACTTGCATGCGGCTGCAGCCAAACAGTGACCATCAGCACAGACACCAGTCACTGGTGAGCGGTCCTGAGAAGCAAGTTGCAGATCCTACGAGGCTGCAGCGCTGCGCGACACTAAGGTGTAAAGAAAGCTGTTTCAGAATGAGAGAAGCAGATGAATCACTACCTAAAACCTGATCTGAGTGGAAACAGCTTTTTCTGGGTAGCGAATAGCTACTCCACCCTTGCCACGTGTCGTATCGTAGACACGCCAATCACAAAGAATAGACGGACAAAACCACCAAACCCCAGCTCTGAAGCTGCAGTCAGGTGCAGGAGAGGGCAGGAAAGTTGCCTGCTGCTAAAGACCATTCCTAAAAGGCTCAAAGAAGGTATCGAGGCAGCACTTAAGTAGATAAGTGGAAGCAAGTGGGTAAAGACTGGAAGGCTTTTGCAAGCAGATGTCTTTGCAGAGGGTCAGTCAAGAGCTCTACATGAGAAATGGGGCAAAATTATCTGCCTGCACTGGGAGCTCCTTCCCTCCCTCCACGGCTGGCAGAGGAGGAAACAGTCAGCCCAGTGGTGCTCAGGGTCTGGCGGCTGCCAGAGTATCTGCACTCATCTGGTGCCCAAGGTCAAGTGAGAAACTGCCAAATCATACAGTGCTAGGAGCGGCTGCGCTGTAATTGCTACACATCACATCTTAAAACCACATGGTTTTAAATAAGAATTAGTTTTTGGTTTTAAAAAAAGACAACAGGTTGAAAGGTTAGACTACTCAGAGGATATAGCTCAGTCATAATGAAAGGATATAGTTATCTCTTAAGTAATGAGAGATACGCAGATTGCAATCAGTTGAGAGTCATAGGTATAAGCATATTGATTAACCTGCTTTGCTCATCACTGATGTATATCAAATGCCTCACTTATTGTGTACGCTTTTCTTGGGCCTAAAACTATATTGTAATCCCACAGAGAGGTGGTAATTTTCTGGCCTTGATGAAAATCAAAATGCTTGACTTTACCCATTTGAGCTTCCTCATAGGGAAGCTGAGACTGTCCGGTCTCTAGCGCTCTGAACAGCAGCGGGATGTGAAAGAAATGGTGTTTGTTCCTTCCTTGCCCTGTTTCTCAACCTCTGATCCTATAGCAAGCACACTGGGGCTTGAAGCTGTGTCTTTGTCCTTTCTGGATTGCCTGGCATCACCACCAGCACAATTATTGGGTGTACTGGACAGCTTTGAAAGCACACGCATTCTGTAGCGCTCCTGCCATACAGCCATTTCTACCACATTCAGAAAACTGCAGCAACTAATTAAGATGGAGCAGAGACTGCTGTTACAGATATTGTGCCTGAGCATTTTAGATACTTGTGACTGTTCACCTCAACATGGGGATTTCTAAATCTGCCTTGCAATGCTTGCATCCCCTAATTCATCCTCAAAAATGCTCCTCTTCCAGGCAATTCAACTACTTCCCACAGTTCGTGTAATACTCACTCACTTCTGCAAAACGCAAGGCATGTGAATTGAGGAAGGTAGTGGGAAATGTACTGCAGGCTCTGGAAGACGAGGGGCCACTTTTGCTTGAAGCAGACCTGAATGCCTTCCACGGCCTGATGTGCCAGAAGAGTCACGGGGTCCTGCAGGACATGCTCTGATACTCCTGAAATAAAATAAATAAATAAATAAGGATTGTTTAATTCTTTTCTGCTCCGGTTCTGGACAGCCCAAAGATTAATGCACCAAGAGATAAGATAGTAAGTTGCCCTCAGGAAGGCTGTTAAAACACACTTCCATCAACCCAAGCTCAGTTTGAAAGAGATGAATAGAGCTTTAAAAGCCCATATTAGCACCACTGCTCCAAAGTAATGCTTGTGGGAGCCATGCAGGAAACTTCTCATGTCTCTTCCTAATGCCCTCCAAACCGTCCCAAGTGCCCATTGCCCACAAGTGACAGAGAGGTAAGTGCCCACAAGATCCTGCAGAGGCCAATCCAGCTGCCTCACTTCCACATCTCCTTCTTGGGATGCTGGAGCAGGCCAGGAGGAAGCCACGGGCTAACGTTCCCCTCCACGGGCAGCCTCTGACATCTCAGTTGGCCACACGGGACTCCCTGTGCCTACCCTTTGCATGACAACTCAGAGACCAACATTTATGTCCTGCTAAGTTGGAGGCCAGTTTCAGGTCTTCACCTGATTCTTGAAGCTTCCTCAAGGGTGGGGGTTTAGGTGGTTTCCTACATCCACCTGATGTTGCAACGGGACATAATCAAGGAGAAAAGAGGCTGTCATTTTTTTCTGAAAACAGGCACATTAGGTCATGCTGAGATGGCAAAAGCTCAGAGAGCTTCAGGCTGAAAAGAGGGGCTCACACAGCCCTGAGAAGAACATGCCTAGAGAGGCTGCAGAGAATGTCCCTAGATCTGCGAGGCCTAAATGCCACCCAGTGTGCTGGCAGGTGGTATAAGCAAGGTGAATGCCAGGTAAGGTCCGTGGGTGAAACTGTTGGCTCTGTGTAAGCCAGGAAGTCCTAGGTGAATCCCAGTGCTGCGGAGGTGGAAGCTCTCGAAAGACTATGTCATAGTGGGTATGTTGGCTGCAGCCCAGCAAGGCCGCCCTGCCATCATAAGAATGTTCCTGCACCATGCCCTGAGGCCAAAGTACTTACCAATAAAATACACCCTCTTTTCTGCTGCCCCTTGCCAGCCTCCTTCTCACACCAGGAGGTGCACCACACTAGGTGAGATCATCCAGCAACCTTTCTGGTGGGCAGCAGGATCCATCAGCAGCTTGTCATCTTCTGCAAGCTCATCGTTTTCACCTCACCTAGCCAAGAAAGCAGTGAAAGAAGTGGTTTTGCTTTTGCCAGGTGGGAGGCTGACGGGAGAGGCCTCCCCAGGGTTTAATAATGAAACAAGAGAGCAACAGGTGCCAACTGGCAATGCCAGATCATCAGTTTCTGGGCTGGGCAGAAAACTTCACTAAGACTACAAAGCTCACTGAAGTTTCTTTTCTTTCTGCTGAGACTTTTCAAAGGTTCTTTGTAGAAGCAGAGAGGGCAGATAAGCCAACAGAGAGTGTCATCTTCCACCTCCAGTCCTCCATGCACTTGCCAGGGTGTGCAATATCTACTAAACTGAGCTTTGATCATCTGCTCCATTCTCTCTCAGAGCTGAGCTTGAAGAAATCACCTTGCCTTCCCAGCTCTTGGCCTGCAAATGTGCTCACTCTTGGCACACATCATGGTAAGGGCAAGCAGAAACTAAGGCAAAGCCATGCAGGGAGAGATCAGCAGGGACCTGGGACGTCACCTGCTGCTGGGCCACCCACCCAGGTGGTTCACCACCCAAGGTGACGAGAAACATGGTTTCTGCCCTGGCCAGGGCTAGGCGCGTGGCTGAGAGGGGCTGCACGCAGCAGGGTTCCCGTTTTGTTTTTCCAGCAAGGACAGAGGTGGAGGGAGGCAAGCTGCCAGATGCTGATGCAACAGGAGATGCTACTCTGTGATGCTTTCGAGAGGATTAGAGGGAGGAGGATTTCAGTGGCCGGGAGCGGGTGACACAAGCGTGTTAGCTCGGGGCTGGGAAGAACCGTGCCAATATTTAACAGCTTTGAGGAGGATTTCCGTAAGCTGGGATCTCTGCCAGACGAGGAGTAGGATGGAAAATAAACAAATGTGCTCCACTTTCCTAAGGCATCAGGAAGAGCTGAGATAGCAAAGCAGCCTTGCCGTGTCCCCACACACTCCGGGGGCAGGGCACACCCTGAAACGACACCACGCATTCCACAGCATTCCCGGGGATTTCACAAGAAAACCCCTTCTCTAAACAAACCCCCACATCACTAGCAGGGGCATTGCTCCATGCTCTTCCCACAGGAGGAATGCCTGGATTTTGCAGAGGAGCCACACAGCACTGTTCTGCAGGCAGCAAGTAAGAAAGAAGACACCAAAAGAATAGGACATGTCTGCACATAAAGTCTACTCACCTAAACCAATAAGATGACCTCTCTGCAGCTCCACTAGCGGCTGCAGGCCACGCTGATAGGACTTTGCTAAAGCCCTACTGGAGCCAAAGCAAACACTTTCCTACCACCAGACTCTGAGATTGCTGTTGTGTACAGCTGGATACAAAAGACCTTATGCAAACTCTTGAGCCTGGACCTGAGCAGGAGGCCAGGTTAGAAGGCCAGGGTTAGAGTGCAAACTGAAGGCCAGGGTTTGAGTCCAAACAAGCTGGGAAGCCAGAGAAGGCATCTGAAAAAAATGAGAAGCAACTCAGAAAGAAGAACATATAAGTTTACACACTTACAAGGTGGGAATTACCTAATATAAAAAATACAATAAGAAACCAATGGTTTGGTAAAGATTTGGGAGAAAAGCACTTGGGGACTGCAGTGTATTGGGACCATGCTGAAGACGAGACTTCAGCAAAACACAAACCTTACAGTGTATGCAAAAACTCAACCTGCAGCATCAGATACGTGCAGTTACCTGCCTGCTGTGCAGAGGTGGTACTCAGAGGGCTTCATCTTGTCCCAGATGCCACCCTTCTAGAAAGGGTAGGAATCAGCATGCACAATCTAAAGGAAAATTATGATATTCAGAGGGGCAGAAAACATCTCTAACGAGTTGCATGGTCCTCTGACCAGCCCAGGTGTTTACAGTCCTGTAAACGGATGATGCAAAGAGAAAAGGAATAACCTGTTTCCTTGTATTTTACACCTTCCTGTTAGGCTTTGAGATGGCGACAGTCAAGCCGTGTCACCGTATGTCTATCTGCAAACCACACAGTGCTGACACTACCTCTGGGCTGCTTCCTTTGGTGAGATTTCTTCCTGTTACAGTTTCGGAAAGTTTGCCAATGGGCTTCTCTTACAGTTGTTTACAGGCATTGCCACTGGAGGAAGCAGAAGAGTTAACTAGATAACAAGAAAAAGAAAACAGCTAAATATAACTCAGTCATTCAAGTTCCTTCTGACACATCTTCCTTCATGGGAGAGCATAGAAAATGAGAAAAATCACTTATCTTTTTCCTCCTGAGTCAAAATCATTCAGAATTATGACCTGAGCTCTCCTTTTCTTCCTAAAATTCATCTGCTCATTCATGTTGTCTGGCTGCAGGTGACATTCCTGGTTACTGCTCTACGTAGTAGCCCACCTGCCCAGGCTGCAGTGGATTGCA
>JAUBNY010000809.1:3066349-3078629 GCA_032275445.1 Crypturellus soui
GTAGTGTTGCTGGTTCCTCACAGGAATGGAGCACTTTTTTCATACATTTCCAAAGAAACATGATCCATCTGTGCAAGCTGGTCTCCTGGATGCTGCTGTGGATGCTGGGTGGGAGTTGGGCTGGTCCTCTCTTCCCATCCCACCCATTTCCTGCAGGACTGGCCAGAAGAGGAGATGTCCTCAGGTCACCAACTTGTACTAAGTTTTCCTAAAGGAGATTCTAGTTTTAACACATTAAGACTCCGGCCATGGGTCAACAACTACATACACAGCAACTTCCCTTCTAGGGTCCCATTTATTAGGCAGCCTGGAAAGGACTGCTGAAGAAGTCACCACGTGTATCGCACTGCTCATTAACTTAGCGGAGGCTGAACTTAACACAGGAAATTTATGGAAAGTGAAGGCAGACAGTGCAAATCTTGAATGCTGTGAGAACTCTGGCGGGAGAACACTTGGGTAAGAACGTCATGAATTTCACACAGCCCGTCGCTCTCAAATCGAGCACAATGTCTTTCTCAAGAGTGATCTCTGGCAGGAGAACATTGTGCCTGGGCTCCTTCCAGGATCCTCCATGTAGAAGTCGCTGCCTGTGCGCTGCGGGGAGCTGTAGTGCCTGCTCCTCACGGCCTGTGCAGGCTTCAGCCACTCTGCAAATCTGGAAAGCACGGCTGTAACAGTTTAAGACCAAAGCAGAACAGCCACAAAATCTTGGAAGTAGGCTGTGGCCCAAGGAGACCAAAAAGAGAGTTTAAAAAGGGAGATTTTGTTCCTCTGACTATTTGCTGGCTCCAGGCAGATAAAGCAGCAGATCCTGAGAAATACTGTAATGAGAAATGCATTGGCTGCAAGTAGGCAGTTTTTTTTTTTCAGAGAGCTACTGCTGTTCTTATGAAAGAGCAGTCCCTACACACTATGATGGATGATATACATATATGGTACGTGGATATGGACAGCTCCAGGGAAGGGAGGAATGGAAAAGCTGCCGGGTCAGGCAGCCTTCACCCGTTTACCGAAGCTGCAAGATCCTTCCCATTTTCACCTTGTTTTCCACTAGGTAACTGGTAAATTTCAAGCACCAGTATTTTGTGCAGTTGAGCTCTCTCTAGAGTTGCACTAATAATTTTGGTTTTGTCGTCTGCATGTTTTCCACACAGTTTCCATGTGGTTGTTTTCCGATAAACTGCTCAAGTTGCCAAATCTGCTGTCTCTAAATCTTCTTTTCTGCTGCTGGGATAATTTCTTGGGTTTGTTTTTCTTTATATACGACTTTTCAGATTCCCAGAACAAATTTCTATTACACATGACCATTTTTGATGCTGGCAGAGCAGGGTGAATAATTTGGGAACTGAGCACAAGCTGCTATTGCTCAGGGAGAACAGTTTTCCCGTGGTTGCTCAAGTCCTGCTCTCAAAGAGGTCTGAACATCTGCTGCCTCTGTTCTACACGGAATATCACAGGAATTCTTTCGTATGTTTTAAAATGAAGCTTGTTTTGGTCTATTTTGGGGGGTCAAAGCCAGCAGTTTAGCAAGTGTAGATCTGGAGGGTTGCAGAATCTGCAGGCTGACAGTGGTTTTGGGCCAAGGCACGGTTCCTAAACCATCTGGAAGGATGCAGCCTCCCTGCCCTGACACCGTAGCTCCCCGTTTGCAGCCGCTGCCACCTCTTTGCCATTGCACTGCTCTGACCTCTGGGCAGGATGGCTGCTCGGTCGGTCTCGGAGGGACAGCTCTGCTGCTCTCCGGGGCATGGCTCCCAAGATTTGTTTGTCTGAGAAAGATAAGAAAGAGCTGGTGCAGGGATGCCCATTCCCACTAAGCTCCCAGAGCTCATGTTACAGAGACTACAGGTGAACAGCAGCTGTCAGCTGATGTCATCCAAGTCCTTATTTGCTCCATCTAGGAAGGAAACTGTAGAAACTGCACTGGCTTTCAGGTATCAGCTGAACAGGGCGTCTGCTTGGGCACGTGGCCTGTGCAAGGTCACCGTGAGGAAACGCTGGGGATTGTCCCAAAGCGTGCCCGGAGAGGCCCCCGACGCCTCCCTGCTATCCCCTTCGCAGGTTTGGCTTCCTGCAAGGAAAGTGGGCTCATTTACGTGGTGTCTGCAAGTCAGAGCTCTCTAGCTGTGACTTTAGAAAGATCTTGCTAAGGAAGGGTTGTTCTGTATGGAAAGAAATGCAAGTATCTTTTCTCTTTCACTCCCTCAGCTGAAAATACATCAATGAGTAGTCATAAGAGGAACCACAGTTTTGCTTCCCAAAAATTTCCTTGATACAGAAAAAGCCAAGTAACACAGACAGCTTCAACGATACACCTCTCTCATGCCTTTTCTCCCAAGAAGTGCCTTCCTTAGTGCCTCAGCCCCATAGTTAGGCTGCGCTTCAGGGGCAGAAACCCCATCCTGAGCTCTCCAACTCCTCCACAAAGACACACCAAACCTAGTGATATAGTGATGATGAAAAACAGACAAGAGATGGTCCTCAGGGATTATTTTGTATCCAGAGTATTTCAAATCTTTAAATATATATATATATACACACACATGTACACACATACATATATGTGTATGTGTACATATATATATATGTACACACACACTTTGCTGTGAGTATATTCAGAAGCATGGCAAGGACCCCTTAATCCAGCTGGCTAGAGGAGGCACCATCAGGTTTCCCTCATGCTGAATGAAAAACAAGTTAAAAACACAGTTAAATTGCTAAGTGAGACTGCAGGAGACAAAACAGAGTATTAAGAACAACAGCTGGCAGGGTTTTTCTTAAACTTTTTTCTTCTACTCCTTGCCAGTTTGTATTTCTATTCCACCTTCATGCAATATCAAGATATATGGCTAAGTTTTGTTCCATGCCACTAGTAAAGTTAAGCCTTCTTCTGCAAGTTGGGAAGGGGAAGAGCAAAAGGCAAAGGTTAAGAGTGTGTGTGTGTGTGTGTGTGTGTATATCTCTCTCTCTCTATATATATGTATATAGCCTTGCTCTCGCTAGTCTGTATATAGGACATATTCCATGTACCTGATGCATTGGCAGAGCTGGTACAGATCTATAGGTGAGGTCTTCGTGTAATGGAACATATTTAAATAAATACCAGTCAAGAATACTTTTTCTTGTTAAAATAAAATTCAAAAGATCTTGCAAGATCTAAGAAGAAAAGCTACTTCTAAGGTTAACAATTTATGTTCATTTTATGCTTTGTTTTTTCTTTTTCTTTTCTCAGGAATTTTAAAAAATAAGAAAAAATGGAAAGAGTAAAAGTAAAACCTATTTGAAGATGGTTTTTTACAACAAATTGGCTCATTTCAATTTTATAGCTTGAAATAGCAGTTGCAATGTAACTTTCTATCTGCCCTGAAGCAATGTTTGTAGTTCACAAAGCAGCACTGGCTTCTGATTCAGGTTCTCAAGTAGTTTCACTTTACTGCATGAATCACTGGGAAACGGCAGAAAAGCCTAACATGCTAACACCAAGGCTCAAAATCAGAAGCAGGTTTAATTCAGTTCCAATCCTTTGACCATCAAAAACACAGATGCCTCTGGAGACATAAGATCGCGTGCAGGCTACAGAAACATTGCTCCCTGGAATCTTGTTCTCTTGCTTTGTGTTTAGGGGGCAGTTTGGGAAATGAGCTCCTAGCATGAAAAAGCCTGGAGTGTCTTTCCATGCTTTTGCAGCACGCTTGCTGACTGAATTTCAGCTTAATCATCCCTGGCTGAAAGTCAAGACAGTTTTCAATGTGTGTATCTAAAGGAAACGTTAACTCAGTTTGCTAGACCCACCAAGTGGTGAATCACTGTGGCTCCTCCTCTTCACTGGTGGCGCACAGACACCTCCAGCACATATTTCTCTTCGTGCTTTGTCTTGATAACCAGGAGCTCAGGAATACTAGCAGTGCATTATTTTTCCACCGTGCTGTTTGCTTCTTCAGCTCTGGATCTCTCAAGTATAAGCATCATGGAAAACCCAAACTTCATAGAAAACGGAAATATTCCACAGAAGAGGAAGTTCTCTTGTAGTCAAGTGGCTTTTTACGCATCAGCATTTCTCTTAACTCTGATTTTTTCTCTGGTTCCTGTAGTCCTCTGTGTGCGCCATTATAAGCAGGTAAGGACAAAACAAAATTTCTACATTCAGAGTGTGCGGAACATTAATTCTCGTGATGAATCCTGCTGCGTTTATACTGTGAGCAAACTCATAGTTGTTCTTTCTCTTTCATGACAACCAATGCTTTTAATGTCAAAGGTTTTGGCTGACAGCATTTCCACATTGTCAGTATTTTGGTTTAATATTCATATGATACTGGCTTTTGCTCCATTCTGTTTCCGTCCCTATACCAGTGACATTAGCTGTCTCGTTGCAGCATGAACAAGTGCTGATGCTCCATAAGGACAGGCAGGGCTTAGGAGTTCATCATTTCAGTCAGCACTAAACCTGTTTACTCTTGATTCTACCAAGTGTTAACAGAGCATAGCATAAATAGCAGTCATCAAGTCAAGCTGTCTTCTGCATTTCATTAGCTGCTTTCAATTTTTTTATGTATCCCTATGTATACTAAGAGCCAAAAACACAGACATCAGCCAAGAGCTTCGTTCGCTGAAGCCCGAGGTTTTGCTTTGTGGTTTCCAAACTGAATTATCTCCTGCAGGATCCAGGTGCTAGCCTAGGATGTCCGTTTATGTATCCTGCTGCGAGTAGCTCCTTATAATTCCTGTTTAAGGAAAGAAGGGGACATGGAAAAAGTCCCCTTTGATTGAGAGGACAACTTTCTCTCAGGGGTTTACAGATCTTTGTGGCATGATGACACCACAGACCCCTCTAAGGAATGATCCTATAAGGCACTACTTGTTCTTACAAAATATGAACAGGGGATCCTGTTCTGCACCTGGCAGCACTATCATGTAGTAAACAGTTAAAAACATGTTTTTTTAATTGCTTTACTGCTTTTAGACCTCCCTCCCCTAACCCTTTCCCATCTGCAGTCTATGACTGCAACTGCATTCCTCCGATGGCAGATCGAATGGTGCTGAGTACAGAGATGCTCACTGCACTCAGCACATGTTCCACACCTCCCCCTATTCAATTTTTCCCATATTGCATAAAAACAGCTTTCTTAGTAAGTGGAAGAACTGCCATTAGTCTGTTAGGTGTACAGTAATTAGGGAAGGCCAGGCCAGGCAATGAAAACCATTCCCTGTTAGGGATTGCCAACATCCTCGGCGTGCAGTACAGCAGCTTCCTAGGAAGGAGAAGGCACATAATTTCATGGTGACTCAGACATTCCAGGGCTTGCAACCTGCTGGATGTGAGGGGGAATTGGGTTCCTACACCTGTAAATCTGATCCCAGGTCTCTTTTTGGGCTCAAGCCAGCCAGTGACCCCAGCTTTGAACTCACTGTGCCAAGTGACCTCCTTTAGAAATCACGGAGTTGCGACTTACAGGAACATACCAAAATCTATTGCCACTGACAATTCACAACCTGGGCTTCCATGAAGCCTCCTCCTTCCCTGGGCTGAGAGGATGCTAGACAGCAGTGCTCAGTTGGGGACCAGAAATTCCTGTCACCTTGAGCACCCAAAGGGCTAAGCGTGGTTTAGTGGTTAAAGAGAAATGGGCTATAAAGCATGAAACTGGCGTCCCAGTCCTGCTTACAATATCAGGTGTAACCTTGGGAAAACCCAAGCCCTCCATATGTCCTTCTGCCTCTCTGCACAGAGGGTGCAGAGACCCAGAGAGACCCCAAGAAAGCAGCAAGTGTGACAAGGAGGAGCGACACTGTGCTTGCTGGCTGGCCTGGGCTGCTCTAGCATAAGCTGAACCAGTAACTGGCTCTAAGCCGAGTTTGTCTCCAGAGGGACAACACTTGTGGTAGCTTGCGAGAGCTGAATCCAGGAACGGAAACAAATTCCTGCTGGGCAGCCTTGATACACAGGAGGTCTCGACTAGGCAATGCTGATGGCTGTCTTAGGGAAATATCACCACAGCAGGTATTAAGAATAAGAATGTATAAGAAAGTTGATATATTGTAAGCATTTAAAAGTTTGCACTATTGTTTTCTCATAACAAGCCATATTTGAAAGCAGCAATCGCTTGAATTATGGCTAAAAAGTTTATTTCCCTTCCTGGGAGAAGGCTCTCAGTGTTCCTCTGCTGAGCACCCTGATGGAGCAAGAAATCTCAGTAGAAAATAATGACTAAGATCTGCTTCTTCCCACAGGCAACAGAGACATGCTGGGCCCACGGCTCTTGTAAGTATTAACATGCTAGAACTTCTATTAGATTTGCACTGTGATAAAGATAACTGCAACCCAACAGTGTAGTCCTCATGCCTGGCTACACCTTGTCCACAAACAGGCAGAAATTCTGGGCACAGAAATGCATAGCCCAGAGAGTGCTGTGGCTAGGACAGGGATTCTTTAGCTCTGGACATGAGGCTCTCACCTGGCACCACCTGAGCCCAAAGCACCTCTCTGAATTGGTACAGCACCGTCAGCATTGCAAGGGGTCAGACCTATTGCCTTGCAGTGGCTTGTGCATCAAATTATTGCAAAAAGAGATCTATCACTTCTCCCAAGTGTTAGCTCACCATGAAGCAGCCTTGTGCCAGCTTTGATGCTCAGAGAGGTTTAATCCAATCAATGCAACACTCCTGCTTACATAAAATTTCATGTAATGACTGCTGGAAATGCGAGACCCGTACAAGGACAGGACACGGTGGTGTTCGTCAACTCAAGGTGCTGGCCAGCACTGGGGCATGAGTCTTGTCTCCTCACACAGTATTTATTGCTGTCTCCTTACCCAGTTCCTTGTACGTGCAGCGTGGGCTGTGACAACCCTTCTAGCTTTAACACTGGCAGCACCTGCTCGCTCTGTGCGGGAGGGCGAAAGCCTGGGAATGTCCCACAGGCTCAGCTCTCATGAAGGACTACAGACCCAGCAGCCAGCAAGTGAGGGTTTCCATAACCACCTTCATCATCCTCAGATACAGCTGAAGCTCTGCTCATGAATTACTTCTTGCTAGAGCTCAGTTCAGACCCGATCCTCAGCCTTAAAGGCTCCTCTTCTTTCAGCAGCTAACCTGTCTGTACAACAAGCCTCTCCAAGCCACCCGTGCCCCTGTAGGTTCTTCGAAGCCTCTACTGGCACTTGAAGATTCAGATCCCTCCGAACACTTCTGAATTATAAGAAAATCCAAGATTGTATCACAAGAATAAACTAACAAAAAGTACCAGGAAGGTAGTTAAGAGAGGTGCGCGATGGAAAAGCAAGCTTATGTTAATCACCATACCCCTTTTGTCCATTTTCCCCAGTCGACTCTACCGCTAAAGATACTCTGATGTGGAAGTGGAAATTAACACACTGTGATGGATTTGTGGTGACGGATCCTCACAACGTGACCATCATGGAGAGTGGCAACTACTTCATCTATGCTCAGATCTTCCGCATAAAAGCTATGAATGAGTCTTTCAGCCTGGCACTGAACAAAGTGCCAGAGATCCCTCTCAACAAGGTTGTGGGATCAAACAAGGGGGATAATAGGGGTACCATAAATTTTGGGAGACCTTTCTCGCTACAGAAGGGAGATAAGTTGTACTGTCAGATTAATTTTACAGTCAAGTATATTCTGGCACAGAATCAGACTTACTGGGGTCTGTATAAAATGTAGCAGGATTCTGCTCTGTGTTAGCTCCTCCCTTCCTCCCTCCGGGAAATCCTGCAACACTTATCATCACAGCAGAAGAGTCTGTGATTTCTTTTCATATGTATTTCAAGTTGATGGAGTAAATATCATAAGCTGGTATCCTGCAGCGACAGACTAAGATGCAGACCTAAGTGAATAGAGAACTTTGGTAATAATGGATGTCAAAACTGACTGTCATGAGGTAGGAGAGAAAATTGCTTCTTGGAGGAAAAGATCTTAAAACTTTTCCACGGATGACCCTAAGATCCTTGGCGGGGGCGGGAGGGGAGGGAAGTTATATTAAATCCAGCTGGTTGTTAGTATCTCGGGGTTCCTTCTAACCAAAGGTGCTATGTAAAGCTAAGTTGTTCTATATCATTCTATATCATACCTGTGAAGCAATGTGTCCAATGCACAGGGACAAAACAGTTCAGAGACGGTCTGGGACAGAAGAGAAGCTTCTCATCTCCTGCTACAGCTTTGCTCACTCTGTGCCATCAGCAAGGGGAATTCCACAGCAGTGTCCCAACGCTGGCTGAGTAGCCCAGAAACGGAAGGGATGTTGCTGTACATGCAATATGTAAGCAGATACTGCACAAAAGAAATAAGGAGAGAAGGATATGTATGGCAAACACAGGCACAGGACAGAAAGTAGGGCATGAAGGCTTTGAACTCTGTTACTGGCTATTTTTTCTCTACTTCTCTGTGTAGCCTGCATTGCAATCAGGACAGGGCAGAGCATGTCACTGTACTGGCATGACACAGGAAAGGGTTGAACATTGCTCCTACTACTCGCCCCTTGCAAGCACAGGCTCAGTGTGCAGGACAAAATAAAATCCAGGCTGGTATGGCAGCAGGGAAGTGGAAGACATGAGCTAAGGCTGGAGCCGTACACCAGTCGCCTGCTTGAAGGCACCGGTGGGTTCCTCAGTTCAAGGCATTGCTGCATCAAAGATGAACATCACATCACCTGTGTACAACATGAAAGCCTCAAGGCTCCAGCAAAAGCAGAGTGACCGCAGGAAACCATCTCCCTGATGGCCCGGCAGCCCCACAGGGCAGCAGCTGCACCTCACTGCGCTTTCCCAGGAACCGTGTGCTTGCCTGGAGCTGCACGGGTGGAACTGCGTAGCCTTTCCTCAAAACATCTCTCAGCCTCATGGTTTCGCAGGAGAAAGCAAAGCGACAGAGCCGTCTGGAAATAAACTGTGATTTGGGGTGGGCTGGGGCAGTTAGGGGTGATGATGGCACTAACAATTTTATATACTGTACTTTGCACTCTGGGGAACTAAGCTAAGTTTCCACAGCAATGTCATTAGCCTTGGGTTTTGTTTTTATGCAAGTATTACCAATGAAAGAAATGCCTTGTCCTCACTCTGCTTTGTTAATTCTCTTTCATTTCAAATAAAAAAATCTCACAGACTGCAAACAGATCTCACTTCTTGGATATGGACAGGGAAGATAACTAAGAGATGCTTCTCTCTACCATTCCTCTGCATTCACTGGGCTGCCTAAGTAGGACATGCTCCAAGGGGGTGGCAGTGTCCGGATGGTATAGGCTCAGTCAAATCTCACCCTAGGTTCAAGTTGAACACTTGTTCCCAGAACTTTCCAGAAGCCAGTGGGATTCAGTTTCCAAAGTGCCAGGGTCACTTTTAAAAGGGGGATTCCTGCTCCAAAAGCTACTTTAGTTCTTTGAAATTTCTACCCCAAGTGGTTTTCTTGCAAAAGCCCCACTGGAGACATATTTAAGACATGCAACTGCTCATGAAAATCCTGCCCTCCGCTGCCTGAGCACAGAGAAGCACCTACAAGCATGTAGGAAGCACCTACATGCTTGTAGTCCAAGCAAATGTCTCTGAACATGTTCTGCTTGCCTTGCTGCAGTTGAGCATCGCTCTTTTCTTAGGACTTCATGGCAAAAGCAGAACTAGAAAGCACATTCATTCACTGCACTCATGACTTGAAACAAGAAACTCTCTAAGCCATGAGACAAGCTCCTGCAGCATAGGTTCATCATGAGCCTCTCTCCATGGCAGTAACTGGGTGGCTGATGACAGGGGAGAAGCTATCCACCCTGCGAATCTGAATTCACTTTAGCATTAGAGCTAAAATCTCTCTGTGATCACAGATAGAGAAAATGCCACACAGCAGAGCAGAAGCCTTTATCTCAAAAGAGCACTATATCTTTCTGGGGTGCACAGAAACTCACAGTATTTCAATCCAGAGAAGAAGAAAGTTTTGTGGCTGGGCAAAAGAGAATGGATTTTGCAGATCTACCATGATTTATCAGAGTATGGAAATCAACAGGAATATAAGAGGCTGAAGGGATGAAGTGAAGCTGTACAAGGCTGAAGACCAAACTTCAAGAAGTCTGAGAATTTTATTTGCTAGGGAACAGAGAATCTGCTCTTCGTTACGCGCATTCAATCCCGGAACAACCTTGGCAGAAAAAGGGGAGTAAAGGGGAAACTTGAGAAACGCAGTTCAGGCAATTAGTTACATCTGTTAAGCAGTTTTCTCTTAGACTCATAATTTGCGGTTACAGATCTTTGTGTTTGGTTCACACTTGAACCATACTCCCCTATTTGCAATGAGGGAAGCTACCCTTTTTTTTTTTTTTTTTTTTTACTTAATCAAACGCAAAACTTTGACTGAAACACTTCTTTAAACTGTAAGTGACTATAAAAAACACTTCTGTGTTTATAGTTTTAGAGGAATAAACCTGCAGGGATTTGCCAACATGGTCTGCACTAAAACTTCTGAGGGCAAATACATGGGCACCTGTATCATGGGATTAGCAGTTACTTGAGCATGAGCAAGAGAAAACATATTGTATAAAGAAAACTGCATACTGATTAGCAGCTAATCAAAGAAAGTTAATATTCTGTTTTGCTGGTGAAATAAGAATGGGAAGAGTGTTGTATTCTTTAATAAAAGCAAGAACTGTCAAGTCTTTCTATTCTGATCAGATGATTGGCATATCACAGCAGATGTGAGAGCTGGGTACAGCCAAGAATCACTGCATTTACATTACATCTGCATCATGTCACTCCTTATTGCTGTTGGGTAAGACATAAATTGTGCCTGCAATTAGAACTGCAAATGCAGCATCCAAAAGGCAAGATGTAATTTTATTCATTATAATGCACAGTTTTACTGGGTTCTACTACTGTTTAAATGTTGCATATTCTTAAGTATTAATGTTCAGTGCCTGTAGAGCTGTCATTATAAAGCCTTTCTGTATCTCTGCTAGACTATTTGAATGTAAAATACTTTCCCAGCAGGCTACAGTGCAATCAACTTCTGTTCTACCATAAAAATGGGAAATGATAAAGCTACTGTGACCATCTATAAGGGTGAACATGGGAAGCTATCAGGATACCCATTTGCTTTGGTCAATTTGGAGGCTGAAAGGGAGAGAGAAGAAAATTGCCTGGAGGCCAAAACTTCTCTAAGTTCAAGCTGGAAAAGCTATCACCAAAGCCAGACATGGATGCAGACCCACCTCTCCTCTCCCAACACACCATTCCTGACTGCTGGGAAAAGTGACAAGCAGAACTTCCATTAATTTTGATTGCAATATCAAGTACTCAAGACTTCTGCAAATGAGTCCCATAAGACAGAACAGTTTTGCATGTTGAAGTTAAGCAAGCTAGCCTTGTCCCTGGCAGGACGGCCACCTAAGGAGACACTTAACAGTGAGGAAAACAAAACAAAACAAAACAAAAGCATATTACCAGCACTTAACAGATAGGGAAGAAAGGCACACCAAGATGATGTGATTTCCCTAAGTTCACCAGAAGCCTAAACAAGCAGAAATGAGAAATGTAAGGATGGTAAAGAGTCTGGTGGGGACAGGAGGCTGTCAGTATACCACTCACCCTGGCATCCTGGGGCACTCAACTGCATGGTGACTCCTGGGCTGTAGTTAGCAAGGAAGCAGGACCTTGTTTGCTTCTCTTCTTTCAAAATATGATTTTATGTTGAATGGCCCTTCCAGAGGAAAGGTGGCTTATCCCATCTTTCATCTGAGAAAAAAAAAGCACCCCATTGCATTTATTTTTCTTTGAAATATAGCATTTTCTGTTTCTCATACTGCTGGTGACGGTGCCACTTTATAGGTTTCTATACCCAACGAGGAAAGCACATTTGCTTTTGGACCCTTTGGTAAAGGACATGGGTTTAGAAACACAGTGACATTGTGGGAGCCACCTCTGCATCACTTGGCTGATGCAGAAGACATCATCTGACATGAGGCAACTCCCTGCCTACCCCTCTGGCAAATCTCTGATATGATAAACAACTGGAGGCAACATCCATCGTCCTTGCAAATTCCCAGAGAATGGCTGAAGTCAAATCACAGGCGTTTGACTCACTCTGGAAGAGCATCACAACATGTTTCCATATCTGACAGTGCGACGAGGAAGGGTTGGTTGCCGCTACACCCTGAGATCCCCAACCCATTTCTTGCTATTGAAGGCATCACCCCTCCCAGATGCACCCTTGCACTCACGCTTCCTAAGGGAAGGTTCTACATCATCTTAAGTCCTTCAAATATTTCCAACTTTAAATAAGGTCTATTTGG
>JAUBNY010000809.1:3083021-3125895 GCA_032275445.1 Crypturellus soui
CCCTGCGCTGGACTCTCTCCAGCAGCTCCACATCCCTCTTGTACTGGGGGGCCCAGAACTGGACACAGTACTCCAGAAACTGTCTACCCCACACATTTTTGTAGGTAAATTACTTAAAGCAAACAGATCATTTCTTCTGAAAGCCCATGGCTGTTCTGCATTAGCAGCAAAATTACTCTCAATGCAGAAAAACACACTGAACTGGAGAGGTACCTCCATGGGATTTCCCCTTCACCTTTTGCCATGGGTTACGGTGGTCACATGGTGCCTTTTCCAGGGAGCAGGTGACAGCGTAACTGTGCAGGCAGGGCTAGCTCACTGCCCTCTCTTGGCCAAAATTTTCTTCTCATAAGATCCTGAAAATAGTTACTGGATGAAGTGCTTTTGAGAAATCAGCATCCAGAAGAAGCCATTTCTCTTAGAGCTCTGCAGCTCTGTACTGAATGGACTGGGCCACTCTGGGCGCAATCCCGAGCAGAGCTTGGGGCATCTTTACATCAGATTTTGGAGACTCATGTGGGCAGAATTTCCCTGCCCACACAGAGTAGCACAAGGAGAGTTTCAGGGTTTGCTTTGGGATTTTGACTTTCTCATTAAGAAATGCTTCAAGTCCTGAGCATATCCCCCCTCCCTCTTTTTATTTTTTTTAATCTCTTTGCCAATAACAGAGAGGCAGAAAAAAAATATTGCAAATACAAATTATAATGCAAGTAACTTGTGTGCTTATACTCTAAAATATACTAGGGCACAGCCAAATATCTCCCACAGCATCCTGTCTCATGTTTTGCACAATAGATATCCCTTTTAGGGGTAAAACTGATTCTCTAAGGAAAAAAAAAGAGGCTATTGAAACTTGGTTGTATTTGCTGCATATTTGTGTGATATTAGGGAAATTAGGCTAATCAATCCTTCCAGCAATTTTACAACTGAAAATCTTAAAAAATGCCTGCCTTGCTTCTGGTGCATGTATGGAGGCCATCACTACCATAGAGCTGCTACTACACCCCTAATTTTCTCTTGCAGTACAGAACAGCTGGTGCAAATACACATTTAACATATTTTACAAATAGACTCTTATTGTAAATATAGACAACCTGATTAGTCAAAGTTTATGCACAGAGAAGAATCAATAGTTTTGATTCTTTTTCAATAGTCTGCTCCTATATTGAGCAGGAAAGATTTTCTGTAAGAGACAGATACAGTTTCATTGTGCATGCCTGATGGGATTTCTTAAAACCTTGCTAGAAAGGAATCTCTTTCAAAGCTATTGCCAGGCTTTCAGCCAGCTGGTTTGCAACTACTTTAAATGCCTTCCAACTCGGATGGGCTTGGACTGTCCAACGTGGGGTCTTGATGTCCATGCTTCCTGAAAAAGTTAACTCCGTCCCTTTTAGAGCTGCTTTCCAGCAAGGTTCCTCAAAAAAACAGCAAATTAGGCAAGATGCCTACATGGATCCCCTTTCAGATCCTGTTGAGAAAGCATTTGTTACGTTCCTCCTTTCACTACCACATGGCTTCTCTGAAACTACCCTTCAGAATCAGCGACCACCAAAACCTCATAAATAGGCAGCTCCTCTGGTGTATGAAAGTCTATGACCAAAAAAGATAATCACAGAATCACAGAATGGTTGAGACTGGAAGGGACCGCTAGAGATCATCTAGTCCAACTGCCCTGCTCCAGCAGGGACACCTAGAGCACGCGGCACAGGGTGGCATCCAGGCGGGTTTGGAAGATCTCCAGAGAAGGAGACTCCACAACCTCTCTGGGTAGCGTGTTTTATTGCACTCCTTTACCAAAATTAACAGCATGTGCATAAATTTTCAGTTAGCACCTACAGCATCAAAGGAGTGTAAAAAGAACCCGTGACCAAGAAGAGAGGACAGAGAGATAAAAACCTACTGCACTTGAGTTAAAATAGAAAGGTTTACTATGTTTAAAGCTTAGATCTATGTTTATTCAGCATAGACTTGGAAAATGTCTCAGATACTCAAATCCAGCTGTGTGATGGCCAAGGCTACAGCACACAGAAAGAATGGGAAAAAAACCCTGTGAACAAAACATAAACCTACTGGAAATTATATTTTCATAGTATATTTTTGGATTAGCATTGTTTTTAGAAGGCAGGTGGCTCTGAAGCAACACCAAGTAAATATGACTAAATTTGGAGCTCCATACTGCCTTTTGTAATACAAATCCATGCATAAAAATTAAAGCTTAAAGTTTTAGAGCTGTTAAAGCTTGGATGAGATTTTGTTTTAGGCATGGGGCATTAGTACTAGTAGCAAACTACTTTTGAAAAGTAATTTTGGCTAGTAGCAGAAGTATCTTCAAGGAGATATTGCAGACCCTAATAGGAAAGCAAAGATTTTAGTTTTCCCTATCCTTGGGCCTATGGGAGTCAGCGGGAAACTTGTCCCAGGAAAAGTTTATGGCATTTTTGTCCTCTGTGTGTCTTAAAGCTTTCCTCCTGGTACTGCTGGCCACATTCAGAGAGGACACCTGACCAGAGACCATCAGCAAGGTGGCATAAAAAGTCCTGCTTCTAGCTAATAAGCGCAATGATGCTCTTCAAGAAGGAGTTAAATGATAAAACAAACAAACAAACAAACCACAAAGCTGCTGTTAAACATATGGGACAAGAGCCTCAGCAGATCTATAATAACTGATACCAGCTGACATCTGGCTGATTTGGCAAACTGTCATACGAGAGGATCTCCCCTGCAGCTGAATGTTGCTGAGGGATTTACTAGTTATGTCTATGCAGCCAGTTGCAGATGTCTACATGTCTGCTCCTTTTCCTCAATCGCCCACCCGACGAACCAGCTCCGCTTTGGAAACGAGGCAGCTCTCCAGCCCTGTCCTCACCGCTGCGAGGCAGGGCACGGCGCCTGACCCGTTGCAGGCCTCCATGAAGCAAACAGGCTCCATCAGCATTCACTAACGTAGTGATGCTCCATCAGCACTCACTAACAGCAACCTCCCCAGCAGCACTAAGTAATTAATCTCGCAGCAGAGGCATTTCCTTTTCAACCTCATCATTCCCTGGCTCAGCTCTCCTGCACCTGCCTCCTGCTGCAGTCTCTCTAGGTTCCTAGAAGGCCTTGCTTGCTGGGACCATCCAATGCTACAGAAGACTTCAGTGAGCACATCTGCCTGTGACTTAGGATGCTCTGCGTCAAGAAGAATTCAAACAGCAGAGTTAGCCCTGATCTGAACAACAAGATACAAGTCACAGAGAAATCGGGCCCCCTCTGGTCTTTTCCTCTCTTTGTATCTGAGAGACTTCTCTTTCACTTCAGGATATGGAAAGGCCAGATCCATGGGGATGAGACAAAGGAGAAATATTGTTAAGAAAAAATCAGCAGCATCTTGATAAAAGCCTAGCAAAGCTTAGAATATTCTGCACCATGTTGTGCAATAAGGCATGAACATCTTGCACAATTTGTTATGATCAGTTTTATTCTCTACGCCCGCGATTTCACATAAGGGAATTAGTCATAGAAGGCACACAAAAATAGAATTCACAACTGTGCAAAGATACAGCCATAATACTTCAGGGCTTAATTATGATCCCTGAGGGTTAGGCTCCACTTCCTGAAATGTCTTTTCTTTTGAAGTCGGTATCCAACAGGTTAGCAATTCACCTCACCGAGGGAAGCCCAGGAGAAAACTGAAAACATCTAGGCTAGTGATGCAGTTCCTTACAGTATAGTATAGTTTCTGTCACGTAAAATAAGTCAGCTGAAAGGGGGTTTACAAAGACAAAACAGAAACACGCGTTACCTTACAACATCAGACAGCCTCTCATACTGTCTTTTTTTGTCCCTTGGAAAATACAGATTAGGAAAGGGAAAATGGTAAAAACAACGACAGAAAAACTTTCCTTGTTGCATGGTAGAAGTCAAAACATATAGATCAGATCCAGATATTTTTGATGCAACCTTGTCACTTTGGATGTAAAATACAAAGTTCAATGTGCTCGAAGTTGTTAGAACTGAGTAACAGTCTAAACAAATGTGGCTTTGCGCTGCCACTGGGAAACAGTTCCAGAACTATAATCTCCTACACTTTACCCATGCTTTCATGCTCAACATACTCATTTTCAGTTTCTACCTCTTCTATCTCAGTCCATTCCTCCAGCTCTTCATTGCCCAGTTTACTTGCAGAGGGTGCCTGTAAGCCCCCTTGTTCCCTTCCACCCTGTAAATAGCTATATAACCCTATATTTAACCTTGTATATATATATATGTGTGTGTGTATATATAGATATGTATCTTGATGAGGTTGTACCAATATTGTGCAATTACAAGAACACTTTCCCATCTCAGCTGGAAGGAGGGCAGCTGGCAGAGGGAAGCCAAACATGCTTCTGTGCAGTTGTATCACGCCTTTCCCAGACTAAAGGTTATGAAGAGTCTAAGTCCCATCCTCTTCCACCATTTCCAGTTGATGATCTTCCAAGCAACAGCAGCAACTCCTGGTTTTGGGTCCCAAAACAGTGCCCTTGTACTTTGGGTCACTGAATTTCATGCTAAATCACTATGCCCAATTCTTGCACTTGCAGAAACTGAAAGCAGCAGCACAGTACAAATATGACAAAAGATTTACAATTGTTACATCCCTCCCATGATTTTCTCACCAGGACCAACAATATTCATAATCCAAAGAATTAGAATAGGCATGAGAACTTTAAGATTACCCTCAAGTGTTCGCCTCCTCAAATTCCATCTAAAAACAAACTCATCAGTCACGCAGAAGGCAGTTCAGAACTCTGTTTCTCAGATGGTTACAAAGCTTTTTGCAATTCTCAATTTAATCTACTCATTACTAATCTTGTACTCTTCCTAAAATTGAAGTAGCTTCCCACTTTGTTATTGACCCTGTCCATGTATTTATACAAAAATATTATGTCTTTTCTAGATTTGCCCTTTTCTAGGCTAAACAACAATCTCCCAGGGCTAACCTGCCCACTCTAAAAGCCCTCCTTTCAGTTTGTTTGTTTTTTTTTGTTTTAAACATAAGGGGATCAAAACCTTACTCAATACTCTAAATATCCCTAGTACAGTCAGAGAAGCATTAGTGCAGTTGCAGAATTTGTTTTTAAAGCCCTCACATTAACCTATGATGCATCCTACTGCATTACTGGACTTTCTTGCAACTGAGTCATATTAGCAATACATCATTTTCCGTCCTCCCCCACCCTAATGACAAAATTTAGGCTTTTGCAAAAGTTCTTGCTTCTTTTCTCTTGACAAGCCACTTTGTACTTCAGATTACTGCTTTTAAACCTCATTTCAAAAAGACCATGATTCCCATGAGAAACATTCTCCACACTAACAGTATTATTCCTAGCTTTATGCCATCTACAAACTTTACCAAATATCTATATAACCAGTGAGTACATTAAACAGAGTCACTCATAAGAATGATACCCTTTTTTCTGTCTGAAAATAATCCTGGCACCTCTTCCCTACACTTCAATGCCACTCTGCCTTACAATTTGCACTGTCATTTCCACCTTAAAAAAGAAGGTTCTTATGGGGTTTTGGACTAGTGTTTTACTTAATTCTTGAATACATCCACGGCATTGCTTGTCTTAGAAATCGGTCATCCTCTACCAAATGAGCTTAAATTACTCCTGCAACGAGTAAGCTTTTATCTAAGTGCTGTATTTTATCCCCCTTCCACTGCCTTCACACCCTATCATTCTAGCTCTCATTCTCCTCATGTTTTAAGCCTCCATGTTTTTGGTCGGCACCTACAAGGTATGTCGATTTCTATATTTTCCCCCCTTCTTGTTTTTGAAAGTAGGTACTGTTTTTGTTAATCTTATGTTCATAAAATAACAGATTAATCAAAACTCTTTACAACTGCAATTTCATGCATCAACTCTTTCAACAGCTAAGGAAAAATGTTACTCAAGCAATATGGTACTTTTCCATACTGAGAAGTTGAAATTTTGTTCTTCTCCAGATTTTGGATTTCCCTTGTCATTTTAATACTAGCTTTTTGGCAATTAGTAATTACTATTTTTATAGATCCTAACACTATGTATGTTGTATAACTCTATGTATGTTGTCATCCTTACTGAAAAGCATAATGCAGCATTAATTCAGTATTTCATCATACCTCAACCTAGACAGCTTCCTTCATGTGACTATCTCCACTTCCTCATCAGCTCTTCGCCTTCTGTTTATGAGGCTGAAGAACCTTTTGCCCTGCACTTGTTTTCTCTCCATAATTCATTTCAACTTTTTATGAATGACAAGGCTCAACGAAACAGGCTTCCTGGCTACTCCATACTGACAGTGCCTCGTAACTGTGCCAGTGGCAAATTTTCTCTTTGCTGCTGTACTGGAATTTTCATTCACCAGCATTCAGTCTTTCCAGAATTTGCATGGGCAGTAAATCTATGTTAGATTATTTTATCATTAAACAAAGACAATACAAACTTTATTCTGTTTATTCCCTGTAACCCACCTCTTTGGCTAAAGACAAGCAGCTCTTTCTTGCAAATAAATAAAATGGTGCCAATTAGTTCTGTACTGGTTGGTCTGATGTAGATGCCAGTACATCTAAGAGGCACAGTGCAGCTTAAATTGTACAGTCTGAACATACATCTGGATCCAAAAATAGTTAGGAATTAAAGCTTCATACACCCTGGGTGAAACTGCAACTCTTAATTCAGAATTCATCCTTAACTCTTGCTTGTGCTTTTCCTGAGTTTGCATTTCCTCCCTAACATTACTCTAAAAGAACTGATCAAAGGGTAGCATATACAACAATAAGATAATAAAGAAACTAGAAATTTTTGCAGTACTAGTAGGCTGATAAACCCCAAAACAGTCACTTCTACAGACAAAGCACTCTTTTTCCCTCCTGTAAAATGCTCCTTAGATCAGTACAGCACTAGTTTCTGCCTTCCAGAACAGTTTGAACAAGTTTTGCTGTCCACATTGGTGGTGCAACTGTAGCCAGTGCATGAGGGACCCAGCTCTCAAAGCCTCACCTCATCAGCCACCCCAATAAGCCACCCACCATATTTTTACATGTAGAATGTAGAAATTTAGTTGCATTTTTCTTTTGCATTACAGCAAAAAAAAAACCCAACTATGTGAAAAACAACTATTCTGGGTGGGAAAACACTTACATCATGTCTATGATATTCTAACAGAATAGTTGGCAACTTTTTATGAGGAAGAAATGCAAGGAATTCCAAGCTTTGAGGCTAAATCATTCTGCCTATGGGAATCTGCAAGAAACTTATTTAACTATCTGGCTCCCTCAGGAGGGAGGTCAGATCAAGATCTCCCACCTCCTGGCAACTGCTCTGCGTGGCCCTGCAAAGGACCAGGCCCTGGGCAGCCAAACAGAGCTCTGGGCTCTCCTGTGCTGCCTTTCATTAAGTTCAGATGGGCCCTGTAACCTAGACTTAATTCTAGACACCAGCAGCAACCCTGGAGCAAGGTTGCGCACTCCACTTGTGATCATTAAGCATGCAGCACACCCAGTGTGATTCGTCATCCTTACAAAAACTTCCCTCACAAGAGATGAATTAGAGATGGTTTCCATTACTCACAAGGTTACTAATAGTAAGGCCTCCCTGACCTCTTCATGCCCAAGCTGTTCAGCTTAATCCGTCATCTAAGCTCTTACGAAACAACTGAGATAGTCAAGGCGTCAGAGAGCACTCAACTATTCATCACCTTGTCCAGGGTGAGAGAAATAGGACCAAAGGAGACCTGGAGCTGACCTCTCCTGATATTAAAACTTAACTTTTGTAAAAGTCAGTCCCATGTGGCAATGCAACCTTGTTTAACAGGAAAACTCATGGGATAAGTGGCAGAAAGTTTGCAAAGTCCAGTCCGCACAGAGGTCCTAGAGGAATGCTTAGACTCCAATACAGGCAGAGGAGCTGCCTGGTCCTCCATCCAGGAATGGCTGCCAACCACCAGCCATCCACTCCTCCTCCCTTCCCTACCTTTGACAAAATCGAGTGAGATTGTTTTGAGAGTAAATTATTTATCTTGGAACAATCTATTGGGGAAAGTGGTGAACTGTGCATGAGCTGCTTCATCCAAGGCTTGTGCTTGCTATGTTCCCTACAAATACTTGGTTCTTACAGATACTTAGTTAAAGCATACGCAGCAGGTCTCTCATGCTTTCTCCTGGCACCACTGCACTGCTTTTGGTAAGTCCCTGCCTCTCTGGCTGAGGAATGTTTTGTTGTACATAGTGTTTTGAAACCCCAGTTCAAGTATTAGTGGAGTAAACTCTGATTATGCTAAAAGCGCCAAAATACATTTCATTTGATAACATCCAGAAACAAACTGAAAATAGAAACAGAGACATTAAGTTTGTAGAAACCTGAAGCGGACCTGTTATATAATTAGGACCTGTTATGCAATTATTGTTACTGACAGAAGAAACTAAAACAGATGATTTCGATATCTGTATTAAATTGCAAAAGCTGTATAGAGAGTGCTCCTTCATACAAAGACAACTGCAAGCGGTATCAGAAGGAAGCTTAAGAGATATAACTAAAATGCAAAACTACTAAAAGGAAATATTCCATTACCTAGTGCAAAACTGAACACATAGCTCTCAGTTTCAAGGTTCTTTGGGGCCAAGATTTTAACCAGACTCAAAATGCTACTTAGCAATCAAGAATCAGAAGAAACTTTAACAATAACAAGTTACTTAGCACAAATTCTAGCCTACCAGACACTCATACCTGGCAGAGGCAGAGAAAGAAAGAGCAAGGACATAGCACAAGGTTGAGAGGATCAGAGCATTGGAAAAGGGTTAGGAGGAGTTGAGGAATAGGAGAGGGGATTGTGGTTTGGGGATGAGGAGGAATTTGGTTTCAGGAGTAGGCTTTGAGGGCTCTATGCCCCCTCATTGACTAATGTGTCTTTTCTCTTGGTTGATCTCATTTCCTTGGGGATACTGGTTCTTTCCCCTCCAGGACATGCTGTACATCTGTTTCTCCTTCCCCAGCCACTAGATAACCTGGTTTTGAACTCATGGTGGTGGCAGCTATATTGATACCACATATCTGTGAGCTCCAAAACATGTATCAACTGAAGGCCATTTACACACATGTCTAGCTTGTTCAAAATACAAGGGCAAAGCTTGAATCCCTGGGAAAACTGGATCTGTATTCAAAATGATAAAACTTACTATTTTAGGGACAATTTACACTATTAAAGCTCTGGTACTGAGGCACATTGTTGGTTCAAACAGTATAAAAATCATCACAGCTAACCAGCTCATTTGGGATCAGATAAGTTACTGATGCACAGTACTCCACATTTACTCTTTTAACAGCTAGGGCATTGCATGATTCTTGCAATACAGAAATGCTGATGAATGGAAGAGTGCAATGACAGAACTGGTAAAAGCAGCAATACTGAGAGAGCAAGGAAATTACTCAGCAGCCATGGTGATTCCCAGTCATTCAAGTCATTCATATGTCCATGTCATGGTTTTGGTTGCAGAAGACAATGAGGAATTAGACTGGAAAGTGGAAATGGACCTTTCCAGATCTGTATTTTTGGTACTGCTGGCAAAGACTGAATGACTTCTAATCTTATAAACATACAAAGAGCTTTTCTGCACATTTCATCATGCAGCCTTTGTATATACACACACCACCCACAGCCTCATGTGAATTGCAACACAGCTTATTAAAGAAAAATGGAAAGGAGTCGAGCACCTTCCCCTTGTATCTCAAAAGACCTCACTTTGAGGTGACTGTGGCAGTCCCACTTCCCATAACATTATTAAGTCTTTCCCTCCTGCACTCTCACTTATCCCACATGAAGTATTTAACCACAACACAGAGAGCTAAGGCAAGCACAAGGCCTGCCCAAGACCATGTCAGCTATTCCAACAGTGTCTTGCTCATGCAAAGATTCGCACAAAGCCCTCTTGCTGTGCCCAGCTCACTCCTGACTGCCACAATCCTCACCTTGCTTTGGGGAGCTCTGGTAACACAGATTTGGCAGCCTCCGTGGATAGCTGGATCCCAGCACGTCACAATCTTTCCTACTAGGAGAGTTGAACCTTCCTTTATGATGGCAGCTCATGACTTTCTGCCCAATCCACAACAGATCTGGAGAACAGTTTATCTTCCTTCCTGCTTGCACTTCTTTGAAGACTACTGACCTACCTTGATCTTTTCTTCTTTTATTAACCAAACCCAGTTTATCTGAACTTTCCATGAAATTGTGTATTTAAGACCACTTGGAAGACCAGCCAAGTTCCTACTCCAAGTTGGAAGCAACACCATTGAGCTGTTGGCCACAGTCTTTATTTACAGTGATAACATGTGATGTGAAGGAATGAAGCTATTCTTGAATATCAGAATAAATCTAGTAGCTAGGAAGTCCTTAATTTAAAATTAAACATCTTTGATCTGAAGTTAATGACAGACTAAACATGGGACAGTACAGTCTTGTTCCTCTCTGCAGAGTCTAAACAAGTCAAGTTTAGACAAAGGAAAAATGTTATTGACAAACAAAAAATGAAGCACAAGAAGGAAATAATTTATGTTTCTTGTTTGCTGGATCTAAATTGGTAACACCTGTCAGAAAAATCCCAAATATGTTGTTCGTCACTGTATGAAGAAAACAGCTGATCAGGAGGCAGCTGTAGGCTGAAGAAGGTCACAAAGAATGTGAAAAACACTGATATTGCCTTGCCTGCACACCCCAAGCTTGCGTGGCATTTCACTACTGTGTCTCCCATCCTGCGTTTCCTTGTTCCAGCCCACATTTCCTCTGCCCCTCCAGCCTCATGCCAGTGCTGGTCCCAGCCACCAGCCCCATGGACACCCCCAGGTCTTTGGCACCAACTTGGCTTCCCTACGCTACACAGTTTGTCCTATTCCTCCCCATACTACTTTCTTGAGTTACTTTGGAACTAGCTGCCTCTGAGAGAGTGTAGAGCACAAGGCAACTTCTTGCCTCTCAGTTCTAGTAAAAATATGATGAATTAGCTGCAAAGGAAAAATTACATAGAAAATTGACAGCTCACATACGTAGACAGACCTCAGACATAGACAGAATCATCCTACTTGTCTGCTCCAGGAGAAAAAAATACATTTTTCTAGACCTTCATAATCTGTCTGGCTTTGGGTTCATTTTTGTTTTCATTGCAAAACTGCACGTTCCTGAAAACTACACAATTTCTCTGCCAAGTTTAAACAGACACTGTAGAGGCAGAGAGAAAACGCCATTCAAAGAGGCTGAGGAATAAGCAATGCAATCGGCAGAATGCACTCTCCATTCCCAAATGAGAGGAACTGAGCTGTTGTAGCTAGAAGTTCAAACAAAAAACAGCAAAGTTTATTCTGATAGGAGATGGAAAAATCCATTTTTTAAAAAATTGGCAACACTTAAATGGAAAGCATTCTCATTTTGCATCATTTCCCACAAAAGAACTACCACTGTGGGAAAAAGAGACTAGCAATTATTAATCACCTCCTAATACCAGAAATCTGTATCTGTTAGGGGAAGGAAGAAAAGCCTTCAAGACTATTTACAACTGATAATAAACAAAAGGTATTTGAAAATACTTGAGATAGACTTAGTCACAGCAGCACCCTAGTTTGGGATTTCAGAGCATATACCCCTAAAAAACTCCAGTCACAAAAGTGACAATATTTGATGATGGTGAGATATGTGCTCCTCTTATTCCATACAAATGTAATTCAGGGTGAGAAGTGAGATAAAGTTTGCTGATAAAGTCAGTCACATATGAAGGTGGCTGTCACATTTGAAATCACATTTGAGGTGGCTGTGAAGAGCTACAGAGGGCTCTCCTGGTTCAGAGCAACTGGACAAAAAATAGCAGAAATTCAAAATCAGTAAATTCCAGGTGATACTCCTGCAGGAGAAAGCACCCCAAAATACACACATGCTAACAGCTACTAAATTAGCTGAGAAAGAGACCTCAGTGTCCTCAAGGAGAACCTTCTGAAGACACAAACTCAATACCAATAAGGCAGAGTATTAGGAACTTCTGGAAGAAAACACTCCATTAATACACCAGTCACTGTGCGGCCACAGCTTGTATATTGTGTGCAGGTCTGCTCACCTTGTATTAGGGAAGATGCACTAGATTTAGAGAGAGAGAAAATGTGGCTTAGAAGCTAAGCAGAGAACAGGCAAGGAAGGATTTTTCAATTCAAAAACACTCCAAACCTCTGAACCTCACCCCTGAACCTCCAAAAGAAGGGACAGTCTCATACTTGCTTGCGTCTGTTCTTACACGCACACTACTCCCCCCAACACACTTATTTTCAAGAAAACAGCAACTTTCACTGGAAAATGCACATGGGATTTTGAAAACTCCAGCTGATACCATAGTTCCTATGCAGAGTTAGCATGATGCAGTCTCTTACCTGGCAGAAGAGCTCACCTCTGTGGGCATTCAGTTTTCTGAAACTCAGGCTGATAGAGATGGAAAAGGTAAAAAAAAAAACAAGGAGAGATGGAAGAGTAAGCTCAAGAGGTCACAGAAACATACAGCAGCTTTAGGGAAGCTCAAGATACTGAGTGTGCTGCAAACACATCTGTGCAAAAAGGTGAGTCTGGACACAAGCAGCTGAACAACTATGAGAAGGGCTAGTTCGCTGTGAATGGAGCTGGAGGGCTTCTCAGGATTTGAGTTTTACAAAGTTAATCAATCTCAGCACCATTCCAGCCTGGGAATACCCAGTAATTACCCAGCTCACATCCCAGGGGCTGCTGCGAGAGCTCCACAGGCAGATGGGATTTTCCAGCTACACAGGGTTTGGCCAAATAAAATCAAGCTACACAGCAAGGAGCATCTTGTTGCAGGGGGAACATGGCAGACAACTGTAGCTACGTATAGCGGTGTGTGGATATTGTAAGTCTTGCTCAGTTCTTCCGTGAATGGGCAACATGCTTTCCTATACCTAAATACAATAGATAAAATCCAACCCTTACTGAAATCAATGGAAGTTTTGACACTGACTTCAATAGGAGTGGGATCTCACCCCATAAACTTAAAGGGACAGAAAGACACAGATAAGCAGACCAGTGACAGATGATGTCAGAAAGTATAACATTAGTTGTCTGATTCAGGGCTATCTAAGATTGTTTTTGCTTTGTTTTGAAGAAAGATTTGTTCCTTGGATTGAACATAAGGCCAATATTGCTTTCAGATGGAACTACCGTCTCCACAAAATCAAATGTCTTTCTTTTGCAAATATTTCAGCTTTCTATCGAAAAAAAAAAAAAAGATAAAGCAACTTTGGGTCAGATCACTCACTTCTAACTAGAATATTTCACTTTGCTGACCCAACTACAACAGTCTCATTTCCTGGTAGTATCGCAAAACATGAGACTACACTCTCCTTACAGTCTGGAAGACGTTGTTATTACTAGGCTCTTTGGGGAGCTACATTTCTTTTAATCAAACCAGGCTGTACTGTGTGCAACAGGAGCCAAAAACACTTTAGGGAGCTGTGGGCCCACAGGAAAGTGTTTTGAGCTAAAAATGGCAGCAGTATGCTCAGGAGCTGGAAGTCTCATGAGCTCTTGGAAACTTGTATTTAATTGTAAGTCACAAAGTCTAGCTCTTTTTTTAAACCAAACTATTATGCTCTAGGGAAATGTAAACATTTCTTGACATTTTCAAATGCAGTCTTCCCCTCGCTGCCTCATCGGACTTCAGTCTAACAAGAATGTTTCCAAGTTTTGTCTTGATTGGAAATCCAGAATTTCATTCAGCTTATGCTGACATTTTGCAAGTCATCATGAGGAGAAATCAAAAACAAACAGAGCATGGCCTGTTTCTGCCCATCTGAATCTATCTGGTGTTTCTGTTGTGAAAATGAGAAATCTGTTCCGGGGTTATCATATTAACTAATTCAAGACAGTTAACAGATTTTGTCTTTTAACAGAAACAGGTCTGGGATATATGTATTCCCATCACAGCACAAATCTGGGGAAGTGCAGTAATTGCCTTTTAAGACATGAAGGCTGTGCCTAGGAGTAGCTCATCCAGGCGGCTCAGAAGCAGACAAAAGTCTTCCTCAATGACAGTTCGCCTGACTGTGGAACTTCCTGTTCCTTTTCTGATGAATCAAAGGGCATCTTAATGAGCACTCAGCCCTTTGGTTTTATTTAGACAAAGATCTAGTCTGCTGAGCTACATCATCAAGCACTGTTAAAAATTCTTCTTTTTTTGGCCAAAAAATACAATAGTCATTAAAGCCAACACACATCTATGTGTGACTTTGCTCTAGCCAGAAGCACAGTGTAAGACTAAATGGATTGCTGAATAACATCAACATCCATCTTCTGAACATAAACCTGGCGGTACTTGCCGACAGAGTGACAGATCTGATCTCTAAATGGCCTGGCTATTAGTGGAGGCATCATTGACTACATGATTGTAGGAGTTCAGGGTTGTAAATTCAAACCACACTAATTAGCCCAAGCTGAAAGCTCCTTGTATTTACAGGAGGACACACAGCTGGCTAAAGCAATCCCTGCATTTGCTGGCAGATCAATGCCAAAACCAACAACTCTGACAGATTGCCCCATTCCAGTGAATTTACTGCTCCATTCAAGTGAATGAGGATGTAGCAACTAGAATTGAAAGAGGAAGAAATGAATACTAGTGCTTTGATTTGTTGGCAAGAAGGTAGGTTGGAGGCAAATACTAGGGGACAAAGGCAAGTAATATTCTCCTTCTTTCGAAATTGGGAAACCTTCCCAACGCCCAAGCCTCAAGAGATAACAGACCAGGTAATGTGAGAAAGCCAGTAAGTGAGATTATTCATGAATAACTTTCCTTAGTTACTCATCCCTCATTTTTCTCAGTAGACAGTAATGCACAAGGAAATGGGAAACTTTCAGACATAAGAATTAAATAATTCCATTCTGGCTAAAAGAAACTCTTAAACATGATAGGAAATAATTTAACCAAAGACTATTCTGGACATACAGGAATTCAGAAAGTTCACCAGAATCCCAAAGATGGAGACTTCCCCTTATACTCCTAGACCTTGTTGTTTAGAAGACAAAACGTTTTGTCCCTGCATCACCCATGTCATTTTCCATGATGGTGACATTCAAGAAGGGTTGAGCAAGTGAACTAAGATTTGTGGTATGAGAAGATGTGCCCAAACACTGTCATTATGACAGGACCCAGAAGTTGTGGATGACAGAGTCCTGAGTCACCCTGGACAAAGAAAGCAACTTAACAAGGGAGCAGGAGGGGCAGAGGGGGAAGAAAAAAAAAAAATCACAAAGACCTTCTAATTTCCAAAAGGGACTTCCAACCAAGGCAGAGCAGCCAAGTAGGACATGGATCCTGCAGCATCACCATGGGAAAATCCCACTTCTGCAGTGAGAATGCAGAGGAACATGGCTCTCTGCATCTACCTGCTCCAGAAAGGCAGGTTGGAGAAGGGAGTTCTAGGCTACTCTCAGTGCTTTAGGATGCTGGTGTTCACACTAAATTTGTAAGGCCTGGCAATACAGTCCTTTTATACTTGACACAAACCAATGGGAAGGCTACAGAAACACAAAATCACCAAATGGCTGGGGCTAGAGATGTTTTAGCCAACTCCATTTCTGCCTCCTCTCAAACAGAGTCACCTAGATCACAATGCCCAGCATTGTGTCCCTCCCCAAGGAGGACTCCACAACCTCCCAGGGCAACCTGTTCCAGTGAGCAGTCACCTTCACAGTAAAGAACTTTTTCTCCAAGTTCATATAGAACTTCCTGTGTATCAGTTTGTGCCCACTGCCTCTTGTCCTGTTGCTGGGCACCATTGAGAAGAGTCTGGCCCCATTTTCTCTACGCTGTCCATTCACAAAAATAAACGGATTCCCCTCCTTGGTCTTCTCCAGCTGAAGAGTCCCAGCTCTCTCAGTCTCTCCCTATTTGAGAGAAGTTCCAGTCTCTTAATCATCTTAGTAGCTCTTGGTTGGACTCCCTCTAGCAGCTCTATGTCTCTCTTGTAGCCAAGAACTAGACATGCTCCCGATGTGGCCTGAGCAGGGTTGAGTAGAGGGGCAGGATGACAATGCTGGACCCAGTACTGACCTCTGGGGACATCACTATCTATAGGCCTCTAATTAGACTTTGGGCTGCTGATTACAAGCCTTTGAGCTCTGCCTCAAATCCTTATTGTACAGTAGTGCTGTGCGCAAGCAACCTAACTGGCCTTTTCTTCAGGAGAACAGCAGCGATTACGGGTAGTAAGGGTCTCCTCTGCTGAACCTGTCAGAAATGGGCATCAGCATGCACTGGATAGACAAGCAGAAAAACTGAGCAATCTGTAGAAACCAAGCAAGCTATAGAAATAGATAAAAGACTTTAGTGAGAGTTAGGGCCCAGAAAGCAAGTAGCTGAGAGAGATTAGCATTAGAGACCAGTGCAGACCAGAGCAGACAGAAAATATAATTTAGGACATTTGTGAAGAGGGAACACAAGTTGTGAACGCTAAGGAGAGGCCACGTGAAACTTGGAAAAACACACTGCGATAAGCAGGGAATTAGAGCTGAAAGCAAACAAGTTACAACATTTAGTGGGGCAGAAAATGGTTGGAAATAAGCTTTCTCTCTTACACTATTGGTGGCGAAGGATCTTTGCTAATAACGCCGGGGATCTGATCAGTTTTCACTATGTTTGACATATGTGATTTAGGATGCTAGGATCAAGACATGCCATCAAGATACAGCAATAACATATGAAGTGTGAAGCAAATACACTCTAAAAGACCAGAAACCAAAGCAAAAATATTCAAAAGCATTATTAAAAATAAATAAAAATGCCACTGCATTGGGGTCCACAAGATAGTATTTAAACATAATTTAGCCTATACATTCCTATTCACACTCCACAGAAAACTTTAAAAGCAGACTTTGCTTCTAGCTGTTGAATAATGCACAAAGCTACTAATGCATTTCTCTTCGGTATAGTTTTGGGGAGGGAGTACAGCATTACTGGGCTCGAGCTTGCAGAAAAAAAACGTATTGGCCAAAATAAAGATTAAAGAACAGCAATATAATTTCACATGGGAAACTTGCTAAAGGAGAGAGAGACAAATGAAAGGATGTGGACAGAGGGTGGACAAGTAACAGCAATTAGCCTCCAGTTTGCCTGGAAACATTTAGAAAATGAGACAGAAAAATAAATGAACTACACAAGATTCCAAAACAACATGAGAGCTAAGCCTACCATGGAAGCCTAGTTGACCATCCAAGTCAAAATCCATGAGAATGGGAAGGATAAATGACAGAACTATAATCCTTCATAGAGAGAAGGCTACTTCTGCCCAAGGAGGGGATAGGTTCTTTGAAAATCCCATTTAAAAAGGGGATGGACAGTACTGCCTATCTGGCAGTACTGTGATAGCTTTAACACAGGTCTTCTCTCTTTTCTCTCCCATAACTTCCAGAGTTACTAGAGGAGGAATTGCTTCCACAATACCAGGTCAGGGGAGCACTGAGTAGGAGACAGATGAAAAGGAAGCCTGACTTTTTCAGGCAGTCTGGGGACAGCAGCTACATTCACATGCCTTGGGTTAAGCCCAGGACATCCTGCTTGGGCAAACCACTCTGGCTCAGATAACTGTCAGCTGGCTAGTGCTATCCCAGAGCGCCGAACTGAGCAGGCAGGAGCGCTAGCAAGCAGCACGAGAAAGGAGAATCCCAGCCAGAATTCCTCACAAAAGCAGAGAGATAAGAGGACATGGCCTTGCAGGCCGTACATCTTGGACTGACTATTTGCAGAGACCATCCAGCAAAACTTCTCAGACCTGCTGCAGGTTTACATGGATGTTTATGTTTGGTGTGCTAGGCAGCCACACAGTTTTACTTGCTCATGTTGCAACTGCTCTGAATGCTGCTCCTTGCTCTGCAACAGATCCTCACCTAGGGCAGGGGCCCTAGCAGCTCTCCCTCATGGTGGTGACCACCAGATCCCCAGCTCAGTTGCTATATCAGCTTTGTTTCAGCCAAGAACAGCTTCTGTAAGAGCTATGAAGGAAACTGTGACCCAAAAGGCACCACAAAAAATGGAAGTGGCAGAGCAGGGCTAGGCCAGACACTGAAGGAAATGCAACCCACCATTCATCTTGTCTGCTGGGGAACTTGTTTCCCATGAGGTGGATGAAAAGGCAGCAAGCCTGTATCACCACAGTGACTAAACCAGAGTTCAGCCTCACTGTCAGGAAATCCACCTAAAACTACCTCTTATTTTAGCAAAAAGGAGACATGGGGCTTGACCTTGGCCCCTTTTTCCAGATGCTGTGCCTGGCTCAGGGACAAATGAGCTGCAAATGGAAAATAGGCACCAAGTGTTTCCTGCTCAGCTTCCCAGCAAGCTCATTAGCTGTCATTCTGCTGACATTAGCTCAGATCCCAGGAAGGCAAATGCTCTGGATGCTTCCAGTCACCTAGAGGGAGCAGAGGAACACATGCCCTCTGTGCTATGCACGGACAGCTGGAGAGATCAGAACCAGACAAGCCCAGCCACAACAGTTCACAGCAACTTGTGCTCCTAACTGTGTGGGGCACTTCATGGCCAATGGCAACCAACCCAATTACATGACAAGGCCACAAAAGACATTTATACTTCTTGCTAGCCATCTATCTCTCACTGGCAGAGCCATGTGTGAAACGTCCACACAACTAAGCCACAAACTGCCCAAGACTGCCTCTGAACTATGGATTACTAAGCACATCTAAAATCACAACTCCTACTGATTTGACTCTTTTGAAATATTAACATCTGTTGATAAATCATTTTCTTCATGTCTGCAGTGTGGAACATTCCCTTATTTCGCACCCTTATTTCACCAAGGCCATGATATTCTTGCAGTAGGTCTGTTCCCAAAGTCACATCCATAACCTAAAAAATGGCTCAATATTTTGCTTATTTTGCTGCTTATTTTCTGCTATGCTTCAGCGAGGACTGTGTTGAGTGAGGTCGACAACCCACACATGTACGATGCAACTGCCCTCTAGTGGGATAGAGTCAGTTAGAACCATCTCCAAAGTGCTGAGGATGTCAGGATCCACGAGACTTCTGCAAACCTCAAGGGCTGGATAAGACCAGTGCCACATCCTTCTAGATCCTCCTTTTGCTGGCACTGCTGCTGGAGGTGAAGTGCTGGCGACTGGAAAGTCTCCTCTAGTGCCTCCTACACAGAGGAGGCCACCAAGGAGCAGGATACACCCACAAGTCCCTCCCTTCTCCTGGCCAAACCCACCAGACAGTCCATCAACTCAAAGACATTTGTGGCATTTCCTCTCCTTTGAGGCATAGCATGATAGCACTTGGATGAAGGACAGAGCTGTGAGAAGAGGGAAGCACTAACAGGACACAGGTCAGCACTACTTCAGGAGAAATGACGCAGTGAAGGAAGTATAACTAGGACTAAGGAGGGCAAAGCAATGGAAAAAGGAAGACTCCACGTTAGTCCAGATACCTACAAGTCTTGGCAAAGGAAACTTATTCTAGAGCCAACTGAAAAAAGGAAAAGAAAAATTATAGTACAAGGACCAATTATGCATCAGTTATCACATCTTAATTGCGTAATAATGTTTCCATTGAATAGACAATTTTCCTACTGTTCGATCAGAGACAAACACAAGCATTTTGTATCAGTTTATTACCTCACATCAGATATTTTTGCTAGCCTGCAGTATGTGTGTTGAGAAACACCGGCCCTGGTTTCCTATGTGCGCTGTGGGAAAGCCAAAGATTTCCCTTTCCTGGATGGGCCCTGATGAGAGGCTCACGCTGTGCAATGATCTCTGATGTTCCTTTCCTTCCTCTGGGCAAGTCTTTTTAAAGCCACGCTAGGTCTGATCTCAAAAATGTGCTAGTAAGGCCCTACATGCTCAAATCCCACTATACAGCTCAACTGCACCAAGTTATTAGATAAGCCGCACAAAGCCAGTTTACTGCACTGACTTGAAGAGATGAGATTTTGCCAGCTGTTCCCCACTCACGGCTGCCCCAAACAGACCACCCCAGGATGCTCCTGTGAACCTACTACAGCAGATCAGCACAGCAGGGAATAGCAAGCACTAGGTGCTCCCAGGGATTTCTCATGATTAGCTTCACCAAAATCCTTCTCAACCCAGCAGCAGCAGCTGCTTCTCCCCACCTCCTCAAGGACAACACCGACCCAAGGACAGACAATGTGGACACCAAGCGGATACAATGAAAGGAGCAACAGCCTGAAAGAAAATAGAGAACATGGACTTCATTGCTACCCTGGTGTCAATTCATCTCTCAGTCATTTTGAAACAGCACTATACCACACTGGAAACTCCTCAAGGCAGGGAGAACAGCCAGGCATGCCCTGTTTTGAGCAAGACATTATATTCTTTACATGTTAGTGTTAATTGGGCTTGGAGATCACCAGTGCATCTCAAGCGTTATCTCTCAGCCTTCTCCCCCATAACGTTTATGTGCAGCAGAGTGTAAATACCGCAGGGGGTAAGACTGCTTGTGGGAAACCGCTAATAACAATGAGCTTGGGACGTGCGAGAGTGAGAATAGACGGCTCTCTGGAAGCTGTGTCTGAGGAAGTGCAGGGAAGACTGGAGAAGGGAGACTGGGGTGTCCCGCCAAGAGCCTGGTCCAGGAGGGAGACAGAGCACATACTGAAAATGAAGTGGTGGGAAGGAGGCCACATTAGGAGGAAGTGCTTAGCCTTCCCTGGGTTTTTAATCACACTGTGGTGACTGGGGAGAGACAAAGACTTTGAATGACAAGTAGTAGTTAGTAGCTCCCAGTAGTAGTAGTGGCTCCCATTGCCACTTCTGCCTGTGGGCACCCTAGCACTTCCACATCAACCCCAAGAGCATCCTTCCCCAATTCTCTGCCTTGCATGGCAGAGCAGGGTGATGGATGAGGGCATCTCTTGTGTTTCCCTTTACTAAAGTGGCACAAGCAAAAAGAAGCATTGCCACAAACGAGGGACACACTGGTAGCAACCCCACATCCCAAATGTCAACTAGTTGGAAGCAACAGTGGCGCAACAAATGCAGTGAAGTGTCAGTATAAAATCTGCAAGCAGAAAAGATACCTGTGCTTGGTCCCAAAGACACTGCAATGTGAACAGCAAATGCATGCAACTAGCCAAGCAAGCCCAGTGGGATGAGCAGAATGAACCTGTGCCAAAAAAGAGCAGAAGTTGAGCTGAGCACTTCAAGAGCAAAGCTAGACTGGAGTAATTTGTGCCCCTCAAACACATTTTGTGTGCCCCCAAAGAAGGTTTACAAAATGTGAAACTGCAGGGAAAAAGAAAGCATAGGAATGTTATCATTCTGTTCTCCACATTCAGAGCATTCAGTTCTCTGCAGGAAACTTGACAGGGCAACAAAACAGAGGTATTTCTCCATAGCCTTGGAGTTGCTTTCAAGAATAAGGATTTGCTTACTTAGAGCAATACTGCAAACCACAAGTGGTTTCACAGTCTGACTACAGGACATGCAACTCAGGTGGATAGTTTTGTTAGTTCGCAGAACTGGGACAGATCCTGGGAGGGAGAAAAGAGGTTCTGTTAAGGGAGTTTCCAAGGTTGGGGGATTTTTATTTTTTTCTTCTGAGAATCTGTGTGAAGAGGAGAAGATGTGGTGAAGATGGGAGGACTCCCTTCTCCTAAACCATGCTAACCACATGTGATAGCATACGTTTAATATCTCATCATTATAGAGGCAGGGCCGTCCCTTAAAGCAACCTGAACTTCTGCTCAGAGCATTCCTTCACTTTCAAGGAAAAGGAAGGAAGGCCACTAATTCATCCACAAGCCACAAGAAGAGGAGGAAGAGTGATGCATCCCTATCCACTCCTGCCACACAGCAGAAGAGTCATCATCTTCATCCCCTGAGATACTTGACAAAGGTAAAAACAGCTCAGATGGAAAATGTTTGGTAGCATGAAACATTGTCTTGAAATTTGAAGCCACAAGGGTATTCTACATTGGAGCCATGTAGCCATGGGAGAGTTGACAAGTTCATCAAAGATAAAAGGAATAAAAATTAATGGTATTATTGATGAAGGGATCAGTTATAAAACAGTTTTTTACCAAGCTGGATTTTAGATCATCAGACAAATTCCAATCATCTGCCTGCAAAATGAACCTGCTAACTGGAGACAAGTACTAGCATGTCCCTCATCCCTCTGAAAGGGATTTATCTGTTTCTGTGGGATTTCCCTTGGAATTACCCATTGCTACCATACCTTCTCCAAAGCTTTCAGCAGCACTTTAAAAAATGAATAGCATATTAAAATACCTCAGTTTTCACTTGTCCCTGCTGGACACACCACAGTGGTCTGAATTTCTACAAGTTTATCACTTGACATTTCCTATGAATAAGACAGATTTCAGGTGTTCTGACATGGGCACCCATCAAGAAACATTTCAGCCTTCCCTCTATCACTACTCTAAAGATTAGGTAACAGCACAGACCTGGGAAAAAGAGCCATGAGAAGCGCAACACTATGAACTCACTAAATTCAAAGGGCACTTGTATACACCTACAGTTAAGTACAGAGTTAACTGGTGTCTTACAGGCCAATGCAATAGGAACCATGTCCAAAGAAAATCATTAATAGCTCAGCCTTGTTTCTCTTCACTGGATTATATATTCCCCACAGAAATTATCCCTCTTGGTTGCTCGTGATTCAATTTACTGGAAAGTGAATGGCACAAAACAACACCTGTGTTAACAGAAGAAAATCCCTGTGCTTACTCCATGTTTTCACATGATCAAATGCAGAGAAGACATGAAATTCTGTCACTGCTTAGTAATGGAAATACTCCCACGAGGTCGTGCTGACCTCAGTAGCACTGCACTAAGTCCAGGCTGTGTGCTGACCACACCTGCGTCAAGGCAGCCAGAGCTTGACCTGCCCATATCTCTTCTGCAGCCACTGGGGGGAAAGTCCCTTCACTCCTCCAGCCGTGTGCAATCACACCAGCATCTTCTCCATCTCTTGCAGCCCACAGAAATGACTGTCTATAATGCGACTCTTAAGAAAGGGAAGCATGAAGGAAAAAAGGTAGGACAGCACAAGGCAAGCTTTTAGACTAAGATCAAGTAAGAGATTGGCAGGGACCTTCTGGAGCAGTGAGAACATGTAGAGTGAAAGGAGAAGACAGCAGTTGCAGAGCCTCAGACAACCGGTGGAAGCCTAAGGCCCAGCAAAGTCCATGAGGCTTTGAGATGTGGACCGGCTATTTGGTCTCCCCATCAATCTCTGCTTAACTGCTGTGTCCAGAATTAAGAGAGTCTAGAAATAAAGCAAAGAAAAGATTAATAGAGCACTTTGTTGGCAAGATAGGATCTGAGTACACTCAATTTAATGAATATTCAAAGCTTGGTAGTCTTGGCTTGGTAGTCTAAATTCAGCCCCATTCCCCATACTTTCTACGTTCATGCCACGTCCAGTCGTATTTTAAATAACTGGGGGTTTTGCCATAGTTAATGCTGAGAAAGGTCTTGGTACGAGAGGAAGAAAGCAAGGAATCATTAACAAGGTCTTTGGTAAAGACAGCATCCATATATTGCTGAGCTTCTGATGTAAACAAACATACAGAGAGTATTAAAAAGGGGCTCTGTAATTACCTCTGAGCAGATATGTCAAAAGAAATTGCAGTGAATGATCACAGTGAGTGTAACAAAATGATGATAAAAGTAAGGTTAGCTGACCTAAGAACCAAGGCCGGGATACAGCTTACAATATTCCTGGGTAAGTCTTGTTTAGGTCCCTATTGACTTGGGCAAGTACTTCTCTCTGCTGTTTCAGCTTATTGCCTACCCGGGGCTCCCCGAGCTTTGCACTCCATCTTGAGAGGACAGGAAACTGCAACACCATCCAGAGCAAAGCTGCAGCGTAGTGCGCTTGCCCGGCGACTTGCAAATATCAGAAGAAACCACAGCCCCCCCGACTGTGGTCGCCAACGCCAGAGCAACTTCTTCCTGCCCCAGATTCATCACTACCAAAAAGGCCTCCCCTTCTGGGAAAGGGTTCGGTACCATTGGTGATGGCACTTTAAAGGTTAAGCCCGTCACATCGCCTTGCTAGCCCCCTCTCCTGCTATCCAGAGCTGTTTGCTACCTCTAAATACCTGCAGTAGAGGGAACCGAGTGGTAGATGCACCAGATGCAGAGCAAACCAGTTGCCATCACAGTGCCACTATGGGGCCGAGCTGCTCTCTCCCTGTCTTTTCTCCTACTCTATTTCCTTTCTAACCATTCCTGTCCCTTTCTCTTTTCCCCTTTCCTGCTGCTGCTTCTTTCCAAATTGTGACCAAACTCTGACATTTGGACAGCAAATATTTGGCAGCTCCGGAATGAGGCAAGATACAGGGACTGAAAGAAGTAGAGCAATTTTGGGCAGCAATTTTCAGGCTTGCATTGAGATCCATTTTTCCTTCTCTGTAGCAGTGCTGGCCCTTCTTATTCCTTCCCTTTCTCGCCCACAAGCAAGAGGCATATCTGCATCTATTTTCCCTCTCTGGCTCACCTCAACCCCTGTATCCTTATCCTCAGGCTCCCAGTCCTTCCTAGGCATCACAGTCTTGCCTGTCTTGTCCCTTTATTCCCCCCAAAAAGACAAAGGAAGAAATTTTCTTACATATCCTGATAGTTAGGCTGTCCTGCCTCTCTCTACACTAAGTCACCAAAGTCCCCACCACTGAGCACTCAGGATCACCCATCTGCTTTGCAGGAACCTTACAGCAGACCCTTCCTTCTTCCCCTAGCCCCAGCCCTGTCCTGCCAGTGGCATTAGGGCCAGTATGGCACAGCTGCCAGATCTGCTCAGAGGGAGGAGATAGGAAAGTTACAGACCACAGCCTTGTACCCTCCTCTCATGGGCACCAGGAAGGAGCACACCTCTGCGGGGCTCTCAAGGAGGGCACAGACACCAGGAGAAATGTTCTTGGTGCTTCTTTTGCCTGCTCTCCTCCTAGGCAAAACTGGTTCTCCTCATGCTAAGAAGCATCAAGCCATGTGCTGAGGTTACCGGTGACCTGCAGCATCTCCGCCCAGAACCAAACGCAGCAGGAGCTTCTGGCTGGCCCACCAGCTGCTTTCTGTCAGCATCAAAAGGCACAAAGCTTCATCCATCTGTACCCTCCATCTGACCTGTCTCACAGTAAGCCTGGCTCGCAGGAAGCGCATAACAAATATCAAGCATCAACACATTGCAGGTTTATCTGGGTCAGCGGAAGCAGAGACCACACAGAGGTGCAGGGGCAGGCAGGGCAAATTTCCTGATTCATGTTTTGCAAAATGTCAACAAAAGGTTGTCCCCAAGATCCAGCGCTGCAGCCGCTATCACTTTCTTTTTGGGTGTTTTTCTTGTTCACTTCGCAACACTCAGAAGGGAGCGGCTTAAAAGCAGCCACTGCTTCATCACCACCCCAAACTGGGAAGTTTCCTGTTGCGCTTGGCAGCAGGACCTCCGCCGCCGAGCGGACTGTGCCACCGCCCGCCGATGGCAAGTCCCAGGGAATTTCCCTGTGGCCGCACAGGCCGTGTCACTATGCAGTCCGCAGCAGGTTGTTGAGCGGGTTAGTTGAAATACTATCCTGCAAACACAAATCTTACCTATGCTCCACCTTGGCTTTCGTTCCTCAACACACCTGACAGATGTCAAACAACAGCTCCCTGTTCCAAAGCTGTTTCTTCTGCCTCGCCCGGTTGAAAGATGAGAATAGGGAACTTAGAGAAGCTCATGGAAGAGCCAGGAACAGGAAGGAGGAGATCTCAGCCTGGGTCTGCTCCAGCTCCACAGTACTTCTAGGCAGTTCCTGCATTCATGGAAATTTTATTCCACGAATATGGAACAGTTGTCGGAAAGGGACCAACAACTGTTTCGCACTTCTACCCATCAGCAGACCATGGGAAAAATTAAGTGAGAATGCAAATGGGCAGATGATTCTAATACAGATTTGCAGGAACCCAAAACAGACATGCGTTAAACACGATCCCTTTTGCATGGGTATGGAGCTATAGCAGGCACAGGAATCTCCTTGCAAGACACAGATCTGGTCACCTGACCCTTTTCCAGGAGTTCCCTTCCCCTTGCACAGTGAAACAGTAGTTATGATACACTCACACCTTCCAACTACAGATTTGAAAATGCATAACAAGCATGAAACAAAGCTTTACCATCTGTTTCCCTGAGGAATCACAGCATCCTTCATCCTGACTGGAAAGTTCCCTCTGGCTTGAGTAGCCACGTGCCTCCCGATAGCGCAGATGCAACTGAGGGCTGAGTGTTGCCACCAAGGGCACCGCATGGGGCTTTCACACAGCAACAGAGAAGAAAAGAAGTTCAATAAATGAACTTCTAAATAAATTTTAGAAGGAAAATTACCATGGCAAAGGTCAAATATTACTACTCCACTGATTTTTCCCCATTCCTTTCCCACCACCCTCTGACCCAGCTCCCTCCCACACCACTTCCTTCCTCTCCTCCTCCATGTGGCACCACATAAATTAAAAACACTTTTGGTGCCCTCTGCATTAGTAGATGATGGGGCAAAGTCCTGTGCCAGATCTACTCCTGCTAAAGCCAAAAAAAGCACCAGGCAAAGGCATAAAGAGGGACATGCACAAACAAGGCCAGGATGCAAAAGCAATATGCAAAAATTAAAGGCGATGCTGCTTCATAACACAGCCCTATAGGGCCAGGAGGGCTGCTCCATGCCCCAGGAGGAGAAAGTGCACGCGACTCTCGGGATGAGTGCGGCCGCGCAAGCGCTAGACCGCAGGGCCATGACGCTCTGTCTCGAGCAAGTGACAGCAGCCCCAACCCCAGGCAGAACGAGATGCAGGTCTGTTCTGTTTTATTCTGCCTCCTGCCACAACCACCGGCCACTTCAGGCTCTTCCTGAACCAGAAATAATTTCTAGGTACTGAGCAGCCCTCAAGGAATTTCTGTTCCCTGCCCCTCCCCATTTGTATGGGCACAAGGAGGCTCTTGCAGGAGCAAACAGGGACCCTGCTCTCTTCAGGTGGTGTTCAGTAACCAAAGGCAGAAAGTGGTTGAGGTGAGCAAGCAAAGAGGTGAAATGTTAATATGTGAATTTGGAAGAGTTTGGGAAAATTACAGAAAGCCCCACACCAAGACCTCAAACTTCATAGTTTTCCTAAACAAATGCATTCCAAGCATTTCCTTTTTTTTTTTTTTTCCCCTCTTCCTCCTCCTCTTCCCACCACATGCTGTCACTCTCTGTCTCCAAGCAAGACCTCAAAATATCACATACCTGTAAAGCATACTAATATCCAAGCCTCACTCTCCTCCAAACATTTGTTGCACACAAACATCTCCCACCAGACTTGCACTCCAGTCAGGGAGAACCCGGGGCCTTGCAGTGCTCACTACAGTGTATATTATCAGTGAATATACATATACAGTGTATACAGTGGATATGTATATGATATCATCATATCATAGAGCTAGTGCTCCAAGTGCACACCAAGAGTCAGCACTCCAAATAAAATACGTGGGAAACAGTTCCACAAATGACTCATAGGAGAAGCTACACCAAAAGCAGATGAGTTTTTTTAAAAAATTACATTATGTGAAAAAGTCAGGAGACTGTATTGAATTCTTTATTAATGGACTACCAGATGTGGGGAAAAAAAAAAAAAGGAAAATTAAAAAAATGTTAAAAGCAGTACAGAAGGTCAGTAGAAGAATGTATTAAATCCACCAAAACGGACATAGCATAACCTGATCCCAAATTTGATGGAATTAGTTCTTCATTTTTGCAACATTTTTCATTGGTAGGTCAAAGGATTAGTGAGTCTTTCCCCTGCCTCCCCTCTTCTTCTTTAAATGCTGCAATATGGTAGTCCTAATGGATCTGATTCTTACTGGCTGTAAGCATGAGGTCTGCTGCTGCTTTGACTCGCATGAGTCAAGGGAGTTGGAGGTGGACAGCAAATTTTTCACAGGAAACCTTTTCCACGCACTGGAAATTACAAGAGGGTGGTTGCTCCTCCTACTCTGAACTCCTGGATCCGAGTGCAATGTTTTTAATTTGCTCATTTATTAATCCCAGTAATGTGATTTTAGAGGTACGTAATGAGTAGCTCTAGGGAAGCAAGACTACCACAGCTCTCAAAAGAAGCATAGCTGAGTTAGCTTGTGGTTAGCTTGCTTAGTTGTGATCAGAAGTCATTAAGAGAGCAGAAATGAAGGACGATTTATCCTCCATCTCTCCAGATGGCAGAGCCAACGGTGCAAACATTGCCACCTCTCCCATGCAAAAAGGCAAAAAGCAGTGCAAGATTAGACAACTAAAGTGAACAGAGCTTCAGTTCCCAGACAGTTTGGGTCAAGGTAAAACAGTAACTGCAGGGCTGTTCACACACACAGCAAGCGCAGGGGAAGTGGGGTTGGAAAGCGCAAACACCTGGCCCATCTTGAGACTGCAGATTTCAGCTAGGCACCCCCTGCAAACCCCACTCAAGGCTCAGGTGTTCCCCGTGCTTGAGAAAGTAAAGCTGATTCATAGGTGCTGCTGCTACATCACATGAGTTTTCCCACCAAGACTGATCCTGTTCAAGCTGACCGAAGAGCAACGTGAAGCCAAAAATTAAAGTGTGTTTATGCACATTTTCTCAGAAAAAGACTTGTTTCTGTGGGCAATGTTTCCTCTTTTAGCAAAATATTTAATCCATCTCTGCTTCTTCAAACATCCCCGGAAAGAAAACCATTGCCATATTTTTTCCCCCTATTTGTAGATGACATTACTGGATTTTAAAGTATTCTGGCAACTAAAACAATTGCAACACAGGTCTGCAACAACTCCCACATATACAATAGTCAAAATAACTTTGGTTAGGCCATTATCATGAGTAATATCATTTGTGATTGAAGATAATGACTAGGGACCATTAATGATCATTTCTAAACCAAAAAGTGCTCGGAAGTGCTGGACTAGGAGTAATTATATGGCCACTGTGGGTGTCAGGGCTTTTGACCTTTGTCCCTGGATGGTGCTGGCTTCAATTTGAAGACAGGCCCTTCTGCTCCTTGCAGTGATCTGGGTTAATCTGTAAACTATTTTTGACATTTACTTAAATCATGCAGAATGAGAAAGGGTTTATTCATGGAGCCAACATGACATTCCCACCCACTTCCTTTGCCTGTGCCAGGACAGGATGGCTGCCCTCAAGTAGTTTTAATTATTTTCTTTATTAACCCTAATCATATGATATTAGAAGCATATAATGAGTAGCTAAAGCAAAGCAAAAGCACCGTAGATTCCAAAGAAGCTACATGACTTGTGGAGCTGGCGGGCAGGAGGATGTTAAATGTTCCATAAATGCCAGAGCAGATTCTTCTCACCAAGCTTATCTTGTACTTTGCCTTTGTGCATAGAGGATTTGCCTCTGGTCAACAAGACAGTCGAATACAAAAGCCTTTCACTGCAGCAGTTAACTTTTTTGGGGCATATCTGGATGTGAACACCCCCTGTATTCGCAGATGAAGTTAGCAAAGGTGTCCAAACAATCCCGCGCACTATCAGGTCTTGTTGAAGGTTTCAATATGAACCTTTCTTTCTTGGTTGAGATATTCTGGCACATTGTACCCAAGATCTGCGTTAACCCACCTGTTGACATCAGAGGAAGGGTGGAGAAAGCGCAGCCTTAGAATTTTCCAATCTCAGGAGGGAAATGAGATTTCTTGACACTGTTAAACTGGGAAAAGAGACTTTCCACAAAGGATACTCCTGTTATCACCACTGCTATTCAAGCCCAGCAGCAGCACTCCTTAGGGTTTCAGGCAGCACAGGCTGAGCACTGGTCCTAGCAGAAAAGCTTCAAATATCTCCCTCAGAATTCCATCTCCACCAGACAGAGCAAAGCAAGGAGGTCACATGAATGTCCGGAATAGCCGTCAGAAAATCATTTGACAGTATGTCTGACTAAGCCGGCCCCTAAAAGCTTTTTCTGCACTTATGTACAGACTAGCAAAAGCCCCATTCCAGAATCATGACGCACATTAAGAATAGCTCTTCCTTTCCAGTGAATCAGAGAAAGCCCAAAGTACAAAACCTGTTGCCACAACTATGACAGTTTTATTTTCTTATATATTTCACTTTTTCTAAAAACTTATTATAGGTTGGCTCCATTTATGAAGCATACACCACCACCACAACACAGATTATTGATGCAAGCAATCTTTGCACTGCAAACCAAGATCCACCTTAGAGAGGACTCCTTAACGGCATTGGCAGGATGAATTAGACCAACAGATTCAAAAATGTAGAAGGGTTTTGGTCAAGATCTGTTCAGTATTCAGAAGCCAACAATACTGGTGGTAACTGCTGACCATACTAGTCCAGGAATAAAGCTCTCTGATTTTATGACTTGACTTCCATTTATTAGACCAGAAAACTCCCTTATTAGCTGCCTTAAAACTGCAAGCCAAGGAAAACTCATCACTGCTCTTCCTGGGTCCTCAGCTCCTGCCCCAGAAGCTATCGGAGTAAGTGATGGCCAACAGGACAATCTAGGAAGGAAGGATAGCAAGGGTGAGTTGCAAGAACATTATGCACGCTTTCCGTTCCCTTTCAGTATATTGTCTCTATACTTTGCTGCTGAGGTATTCAAAAATGAAATGCAAAGGAAAGCTTATTTTTTCAAATGGCTATATTGAAACGAACCCACATGGAAACTGGACTGTGAAACAGTCATGGTGCCATGATCCAGCTAAGTCATCACACATCCTCAGTCTCCACAAGTGGGTCTTTTGCAGTGAGGGCACTGTTGGAAAGCCAAATATACCTGCAGTCATGCTGCAAGGGGCTCAGTGACTCCCTCGCAGGATTTTTCATTTCACCATCACCACTTCATAGCCCAGATGTTTCCTGCAGAGCTGCTGCATGGGGGCCGGCTCTGGGGGGAGCATATGTGCTACAACGAGGCAGATCTCCTCTCGCTTGGGCCCTGCCAGGGCTCCCTCATCCTCCGAGCAAAGCACACATGGGGAAATTCCAGTCTCCAGGTCCCATGACAGCTCAGATGAGTGTGTAGTGTGGTGCCCACCATAGCCCCCAGCTATAGTCTCTAGAAACCCAGTGACACTGCATATTACTCACCAGGGGTTGACATTCTCAGGCACGGTTCACACAACCATGGTGATAATGCTGGGTCATGCTACAGGGTGAGGGGATTTCCTTCCAGCCCCATCTCTACCTCACTCACACCTCAGCCCGACAAGCCATGACGTGCGCGAGTGGTGGGACAGGGTCTCTGCCATGGCCCAAGGATGTCAGTGCTCCTCTGAAGAGGATACAGTTACCTCTTAAGCATCATTTCTCACCAACAGCATGAAGGATGCCCAATCCACAGTTTCTTAGAAGACATAGAGTGAGTGCTTTGAAGAGAAAAGAGATGGCAGTGCAACACACATTTGTTGCCTTTTTAACTGCGCTGACCAGCTATCCAGTTATGAGAAGACTGCTAACAACCCAGCGTTTTAGGGTTGCCTACCTCAGGTAGGCATGAGGACGTGGGAGCAGGGTCAAGACTACCTGATTAAAAGTACATCAGAGCAGGCTCTGCAATGCGTACTTGCAAGAGTTTGATGAGATGAATGAGAACCTACAACTAGGACTTTTTTTAAAACCATGCACAAGGATGGAAGCTAAAACATAATACAAACTTTCACTCTGGCTGATTTCTCTCCCTTGCATCAGTATGAGAAGCTGGATTAGCACAGGCAGAATTAGAAAACAACGTGACTCTCAAGTGCTTGAGCAACAGGGAAAGGAATTTGCCACCAGCTGGACCTCTTGGTTTCTGGTCTCCCAGCTTATGACAGGATCTGAATTACAAGTCCCTGGAGAAACAACAACTCATTTCAACATATCAGTCTTTCAACAAGAGCTCCCTGGGGACGCTACACATGTCATCTTCCCCCTCAAGCAGTTCCCTTTCCTAAAGCACTAGCTCCAGTGAACACAAGGCTGCCTTTCAAAATCTGAGTGATGAGCTGCTAGGTCACTGGGCCTGCCAGACAGCCCCATCCTCCTGCTAATGCTCAGTGTTCTCGAGCAGGAGTTCACTCTTCCCACACAAGGCAAGCAAAGGTTTGGTGTCTCCCAGTCACTCATTCCTCAATGCGAACCACGTAGAGGAGATAGAGGTGATTACTGCAGGGGCTACTAAACTTTTGTTTTTTTTTTTTTTGTTTTTTTTTTGGTCAGAATCCATAGCAATAGAAATTATTCCATATGAATATCTCCCTTTCAGGCCCTCTCTCTCACTTCTCCTTCTGGCTGAATAGGTTTAGCCCTTCTGACACTCCAAAGTATGTTAGAAAATGACATAGATCATTTCCCCCAGGAGAAACGTAAAACACACTGAGAAAATTTGCCTTTGTAGATTTTTACTTCATTACTTTTCTTTCTAGACCACCACAACTGTACATTTCAAGTTAGGTTCTCTGGGACAGAAATATGACATTTTCTTGAATCATTTTTGTTTTAGGTCAATTTTCCATTCAGCTACATTACTTAAGGCACTTGAACAAGTGTTCTGATGTTTCATCAAGGTCTTCATTCCTAAGAGATCTCATGGTGTTTTCCCTATGTGATTTATACTGTCTCACCTGCCTCACAGAACGACTGTACCTTTTGTCACAAAAATGTCTCTGAAATTTGAAGGTTTCAAACCTTCACAAACTAAATCCAAAAAATAAAAGTATGGTCTCCTATCCAAGCCCTGCTTACACAGTCTGCTCTGAAATACTTCGTCGTGCTGAAGTTCAGATAGCAAAGGAGTGCCCTGTAAATTCTAACAGGCAATACACCCAGCAGTAAAAGGATATGTTAGAAAAGCAGAGAAACTTTTTCCTTTAAACCCCTATAACAGAGTGTTGGTATGAAGAGTAGAGAAAGAAATGCTGAAATAAAGAGGTGAAAGACACAGTAGAAAGCACTGCTATCAGAGTAACAAAAAACACAGCAAAATGACATTCTGCATTACAAGTCTGCTGTGTATTTTTGGTTTTCTGCTCAACATACATGGCCACGGAGTGGCATTGATACATCTCTCTGCAAGGAACAATATATGCCAGTGCATTTTGCCAGCACTAGATTTTACTTTTCAATGACCATTTTAGAAGACATCACAATTATTGAGCAGTTTCTCTGCATTTCCCTGAACTGCCAGCAGCAGCAGAGCTGTAAGGAAGGATGCAATGAGCACAGCAAAGACAGAAAACAACATTACACAGCAGTTGGTTCACACAAGGCCACTCTTGGCTAAGTGCAACAGAAAAATGTGGCGTTTCAAACCTCAGGAACAACAAAACCAAACTCTTAAAAGCAAAGGACAACTATCAGGCTACAGAGTGACAACAGGCAGAAGGGAAAAAGTTGTGTGGCAGCTCTAGAACGAGAATCTCTTGGGACAACTTGTTCATGGCCACAATATTGCTCTTTAAAAATTTACAAGATCCAACTTCAGAAGCAGCTTTAATACATTTTTTACTAGCGAGTTGGTACTCACTAGTAAAAGGGCAGATGGGACACACAGATCACATGAAATACAGAGGTCAGCAAGTACGTTTATTGCGCAACAGCCTCAAGATAGAGCTGATCTCCTACTTGCTCATACTGGAGTTAACTGTGTTCAAGAAATAATGTTACTTTGATGTTGCTTCCTGGCCACATTCTTGATGAGCAAAAGGACAAAGACTTGGGTTCACTCAACTTCTCTCATGCGTTCTCACTTCCCACCCCCTCGTTTCCTCTTCCAGGACCATCTGCTTGTTCCTAATGTAAATTACATCAACTTGTACACATTCTGCTTTAGACCAAACACATTTACCCACACTACTTAGAGGCCATTCTGGATGACTGTTACACAACAACCAAAAATCAGCATCCATAGTACTCCTCTATTAAAGTCAGATTTTCCAGGATGATGAAAATTTAAATCATCATGCAGTACCAGAGAAAATTAAACACTTATATTTCAGAGAGAAATGTCAAACAAGGAAATAACTAGCACTGCAAAAAGTTGAGCTGGCGGCAGCATCCAGCCGATTATGGAAGTAAGCACTTGTGGGCATACAAAGCAAACAACTGCACAGCTCTCAGAGAGATGCAACTATGCGGTGCATCACAAGCACTGCAGTTCAGCAGTGGACAGAACAAAGATTTCATAGTTCGCAATTCTCCAGCACACCACTGCAAAATCAAAACCACAGCACTTCTACAGCGAGAGGCTCAGAAGTAAAGGAAGAAGAATCTGAGTCAGTTTCTGCACTGCTCAAGTGGTGTTGGGGCAGGCTTGGCATGGAAGTACATAGCATCAGGAATCCACAAATAAAAGGTCAGATTCTCTCTGATATGAATCAGCACAGTTTTGTGTAGTTCAACAATAACTTCATTGTCACCAACTGGGTGCCTAGACACCCTGTTTCAGTTTTAACTTGACAACTACAGGTCTACTTGGTCAAGGGTAAATGCTAGGCAATAAGCTGAGCAGCAAAGATGTCAAAATTGAAACCTACTTTGGGTTTCAGATTCAATATCATCTCTAGGCGCGCCAGTCCGTGCATTAACATAGGTACAAATTAGAGAGCAGAGAAACAACAGGTCAGCTATCCTGATTGCAAAGCCAGGTGAGTGCAGGAGCAAGCCCTGGCTTGTTCAAGGTCATAGAAGAAATCATGCACGTAGCAGACAGGTTTATGCAAACAGCATTATTGCCCATGTTTAAAGCTCTTATATCCAGGAAGCAATGGACTCTCCGCTAGCAATGAGCATGATGTCTTAGGGCACATAAAGCTACATCCCAGCCACTGAAGAGGTAGCAAACTGTAATTTGGCTGAAGTCAAAATAATTTTGCTTCACAACTCTGCTGCCTAAGCTTTGCAGCAGAAGCCACTTGCCAACTTACCAACTGCAGCTTCGCATGTAACTTTTCACCTCCTACGTAGCCTCCCTGTGCTGCTCCATCCAGCTCCCCGAGACAGCCAAACTCTAAAACTCCTGCACAGCTATCTGGCTGGAAGAACATGCCAGTACCTCCATTTCACTTTGGTCCATGTAGTCCAGGTTCACTTCGAGGATCACGGACTTCCAGAAGCCACCTTCAAACAGGTTAGTGAGTCAAACATCAAACATGCCCAAGAAATGCACAAACGAGTGAAGCACCTCATACTGGTATACAAAGCCGTGGTTGGATGGCAGATGCATGTCTCCCTTTGCACACACACTACTGCAAAGAACTGCACTGTTGTCTTAAGCCTGCTAGCTACAGCATTCACCTTTCTGCAGGACAGCCTCCCAAAAGAAAGGGAAAATAATAAAGTGTTTTTGCAAACTATTATACATGTGTAAGAATGGCCACAAAGATCAGACAGTAATGAACAGCTGAGGTGAGAAGCCTGCTTCCACCAGTGGGAAGTATAAGGAGCTTTAAAAGGAATACCAGAATCTGGGTGCCATCCTGGGGCTTGTCTTTCAAGTTCAACTAACCATGATTTATGATGATCCTAATTGGAAGTTAGATCAGTGTCATAAGCCTCTGAAGCTTGAGAAATGTGTCAAATACCTTTCTTAATGTATTAATAGCCTGCAACATACTGGAGCCAAGAAATTCTCGGTTTAATCATGTATTCCTGACACTTCTTTCAGCTTTGAGAAAAGTTCAGCTTTTTCTCAGGAACCTCCCACAACACAAGCCATAAACAAATGAAGAGGTAATGGACCTGGTAAACTGCCTTTCCAAGGCCTTATGACAAATCCACAGCTCAGCCTATGGAGGAGGGCTCACAGGCCCAGGGAATACCCACCATCTCTTCCTAGGAAGTGCAAATATTATCCCAGAGATGGGGATGACATGCAAATAGGGGAAACCTGGTTTCCGTTGTGGGTGAAACCACAAAAATTGAATGAAACTTCCTTTTGCTTCCTTCCTCCTCCAAGTCTGCCTACATATACCTTGTGCAATCCCAGCCCGATGGCCAAAAAAGGAAAAACATCTGAGGATTGCTGGGGATTCTCTCGAATGCTGAAATGTAGTCTTAGCTGAAAGTAGTCTTAGCAAAACCTGACACATGAAGAAAGTTTCAGACCAAGTAATTTTTCTACTAACATTAGCAGCTCTCACTACATTGTTAATAAAGATGCTGTTCTTTTGTCTGAACATGTGCTTAGCTCTACTCAGCTCCTTCTGTCCCTAGATCTCAGTGTTCATGCTGTCTGCTCCATCCTTCAAGCCATGAAGGAGAACAGGAGGCCTGGAGATGTCCTCTTCTTTGAAGTGCCCTGGTGGTCTCTACCTGTTAAGGCACATGGAAGACAGCAGGCCTGATTTTCCACCAGCCTTTGTAGATAAGGCAGCGCTCCTCACCCAGCTATTCTGGACAGCTATTCTAGCTGGCTCAATACCCTGTTTCTGATACAGGCAAAAGGTGAAAGTGGATTCTTCATTAGGATGAATATTTAATAAGTGTATAATATTAAAAAAACCTTGTTTTACCTCCCAAATTCCAGCAAGCCCACTTTTACTGACTTCTTGAGCTGAGGTCTTTAATAGCCAGTTGTGGGTCTGCTACATGCAAATGCATCTAACCTCTTTGTCTGGGTAGAATATCCTGTAGTAAGTTATTCTACTTGGATTCTTGGCTGTCAGAATACTACTTTCTTCAACATACTGCCAAATAATTTCACGGGATGTCCCTGGATCATTAGCGACCGTGAAGAAGGAAGCCTATGCCAGCTGCCCATGTTACTCACAGAAGCACACATCTCCACCCCTGCAAATGCCTCTTTCCAAGCAGAAGAGCTTTGTGCCTTTGCATATGAAAGTTCACTATCCTAGATGCCCATCTCTGCATTTCCTGTGGTTCTACAGCAAAGTTCCTGCAGTAACCTGATAGAGCTGCACCCAGGATTGCAGGTGTGGCTGCAGAGAGGGGTCCCTGGGGCAAGCCAACATTGCCTCCACATGCACCACTTTGCAAAGATGGGTAACATGTTCCTTTTGCTGCATTCTCATCCAGCTGTGCAGTAACAGAGATCCTGACTGTTAATGGGCAGGCTAATACAGCTGCCTCTGCTTTGCAAGTATATATTCACAGAGAAGTACTTTGTTAGGAAAAAGCCTACTTCTGCTAACCGGTAACAACTGTAGTGACTCAATGTTAAGTGCTATAAATATTTATTTTCATAATTGCACTATTGTGAAATTCCTTTTGATTCATAATATTAGAAAGCCTAAAGAGAAATTAACACTATCCGTAGTAAATAAACAGTTAAAGTCCTAACCACAGTGTGGACCTAAATGAAAAGATTTTCACATCTCCCTGAGCTGCAAAGATGCAATAGGAGATGCTTTTCTTTGTTAGCTAGAGCACGTGAGCTCTTTCTACCCCGACTTCCATCTTTGTGCATCCCACTCTCTGGACACTATCCCACATGAAAACATTAGTTATATGAGGACTGCAAAAGTTCATAGCCAGGCTAAGGAACCTAAGTGCCTCATCTGCATTGAAATAAATGTAACAGGAACCACCATCTTCCAGCTGTTGCTAAATACAGAATTTGACATTCAGTTACCAGTGGTCTAACACTGGGTATCAGTACTTCCTGAGCCACATCTGAGCACATCTGTAGGGAGAAACTCCCAGCACCAAAAGAGTAGTAGCAGAGATATCCTAGTCTTTACAATGTCCCTAGCAGGAACTTTGTCCCAGCTTGATCTTCTCAGCATCCCATCATCCTTTCCCAGTCACTTCCATGTTGGTGCTTGTGAAGCTCTGCTGTTAGTGAAGCCCTGCAGGCAGACAGGGAGCATCAAGCAATAAGTATATCCTCATGCTTGTACTACAGTGCCAACTATGAGCATCTACGAGTGGCTCCAGTGTGATTTGGGATGCCCATTCCTGAGAAAAAATAACTGTTACTTCTGAGAAATCTGCTTTACAGCTAAATCATGCTAATAACTACTGACTCTGCTGCCATCACCACAAGACTGACAAGATCACTCACATGTTCCAAGTGAATTTGCAGCTGACTGGCCATAGCCACAGATTGCAGCTTCAGGAGGGGAACAGGAACATGCAGCCCTCATTAAGTGGGCTAACATTGAGAAATCCCAGTGGCAGGAAGTCCCAATAAAATAAAACTGTCACATTTATTTCTGAGTTGCAATTGCAAGAGGACAATTTAATCACAGCCTCAAGCACTCTGCTTATCTAACTCTGTTGGCTATTGCAATCTTCACAGTCCATCCTTAATGAAAGGCAGAATATAAATGCAGACATACGAGTCAAGGACAGCCTCGAAGCCAGAAAATCCAGGTTCTGGTCTTGCATTTCCCACAGACATGCAGATATGCCCCAGACATGTTCTCTTCTGCAAGAGCAGCATGGAGGGAAGAATAAACCACAAAGAAGTTACTACACAAATCAAACACCCAGGAAACTCTGAGCTGCCCTGCAGACACAGCAGCAGTGCCAGAAGTATCTGTGCCACATTAGCAGACTTCTCTGGTTGGTGGTATGCAGGAAGAGCCAGAAACAGGTCAGTGGTGGGATTGGTGTCCTGGGAACGTACCGAGGCTGTGGCTCAGCTGGAGAGGATGAGGAGGGATGAACCGGCTTCTCAGCTCTCAGTGGAACCACACCAGCAACATCCATCTTTCTGCTTGGAAAGGGCAATGAGTCTGTACAGGACACGAGCAGCCTTCCTCCATTTACAGATAAATTAATATGTTACTCTGTGTAGATATGGGAAAATTTAAATGACAAAACTATAGTTAAAATTACAGATAAGCTGAAAGGGCAGCTTGGCTCTCTCCAAGCTGCCTAGCTAGAGAAAAGAGCTGCCAGGTCTCATGTCCTTCAGAGGGTGCAGTGCAGGCAGTGCATCCATCTGGAGAAACAAAGCAAGTCTTCCTGACAAAACATCCCACAGCCCGAGAAACCTGAGCCAAGCTTTTCTAAAATGCAGTAGGCACTGCATGGCCTTATCAACCAGGAGCTGATAAACCACAAGAACTGCTAGTCATGTATTTCATGTCAAAGCTAAAGAAGTCATTTGTAGCCATGAAAGGAACTAGACATTCTTTCCCTAGCACAACCACACAGGCCCTTTCTTGCGTGCTGCTTTGGCACTGCCCTCTGACCATCAGCCTCTGCACCTCACCCATCAGGAGCCCAGGCTGGCTGCAGCCCCAGCACTCTCCCACAGAGTTGTTTCTTGATTAACATTGGTTTGGACACCATCCTCCAATGCTCTGCTCTCAGAGTCACAAAAGGAAGCAGGAGATCCCAGCACCAATGCTCCAGTGCCCCTCCTTGGGGAGCTGTGCAACCTGCTGGAAGCAGAGCTGCCAGGGGTGCTGTGAACCAGGCCGTGAGGAGCTGGACAAGACAGTCCTAGAAAAGAAGGCCAAGAGATGAATCCGTGGTCCCTGAAGAGGAAAGCAAACATCAGGGCACACCCTGGAATGACTAATCCACAACACACACTGGAATCTGAACACTGCGTCTGGCCATCAGCTGAGGCGGCTTGCTAAAACTCATCAGTTTTGACTGGGTTTCAAATGGCCCCTGCATCTTCCCTGCAGGCCAGGCCATGGCAGAAGCTGAGGCCCAGTGAACAACCCACCCTGGGACAGTCCCTGCGCCACGGTTGAGCACCAGCTCCCATCCCTGCCAGCACATCCAGCCTGGGAAGGAGAGGCAGCCACAGGGAGCACAACAAGCAGCCTGCTCTCCTCCTTGCCCAGCCTTCCTCGTGGGCACAGGAACAGCCACGTCCTCGGGGCAGGGCCTTGGTTTCATAATGCGATGAGTTGATCGTGTTGCGCTGCCAGTTTATCTGTAGCTTGTTGCTGTTTGACTGGCAATGACAAAAATATCCTTTGTTTTACTAGATGAGTGAAATCCTGAGCATATATGCTCTTTCATTAAAGGAAATCTGACCCATTTAGACTTTACTGTAGAAAAATGAACCTTTTCTAAGCATGACCCAAAGACTTTCCCAAGCTCCATTTTCAGATAGACTCTAACATATGAATTCTTTCTATTATAAGTCAAATATCTGAATCATTTCAGTACCTGGAAGAGGAAGCCTGAGGTCTAATGTTTACTTTGGCTTCATAAATGTGCTCCTGGGGCAAAAAAAAAATCTCCAAATAAACAAGTGCTATTGAGTTAACTAGCTCATCTTGGCATCTGCTTAAGTTCCTATGCAGCACAAACACTGTCCCACCAAAGGGGTTATCCCAGGTCTTATTGGGTCAAAACTGTATCAAGAAAGGAGAGTGTTAATGATGTTCCCATAAAAAGAAAACTAGCATGAGTCAAAATGAAATCCTAAACTTTCCAGTGGTTCTTTTAAAACCAGTAGCTTTAGGTGTAAGCTTGATATTTGACAGTTGCTACATAAGCAGAGTTGTATTTAAAAACACCCCTTCTGATTTTACTCACATTAAGGTGCATTAAAATATCTCCACCAAATAAAGCAAAGTTGCAACATAGAAAAGAGGGTGCAAGTGAGACAAGAATTAAGACCATGAAGTTTAACTTTTCCAAGTGGGGATTTCTGTACAGATATCTCTGAGACAGGCTTGCATTGCTCCAGGCAAAAAAATATCTCCCGATACTAAAATACATGAGAACAGCTCATTTCCTTCCCGAGCTGTTCAGAACAGTAGTTTCTGGCTTCTTCAAACCACATAGCACAAGAGAAGCCAGGTCTAGATACCTTTTGCAAATCAATTAGAAGAAGGGACAAGAAAAAGCTGCCCCCAGGCTGCTCCCGCAGCTTCATGGCTGTTTTGTCTGGCTCTGCACAAGTGCAGGAAGAACCAAACTAAGGAAATTGGGGAGCTGATGGAGCACCGGGCCTTCTCTGGCCTCCATCCACAGCTGAAACCATTCCCAGCAAACAGGAAGGTGGGGACATTAGTCCTCTCTTCCCTCCTAAGGAGTCCCTGGCTTTTTGACCTAAATTGTGTATGATTTTAGCCTTCTGTGGGAAATAAGCTCAAAGCAAGCTTCAATATAAGAATAAGCTGCCAGCAGGGAATCCTGAGCAATTCTCTTCTCACTGGAAGTAGCAAACACAGGGAAAAGCAGTGCTCAAAAAGAAATGCAGGTTTTGCTAAGGAACAGCCTGTTGGACATCATCTAATACTTTGAGATAAATACTTTGGGTTGCAAACGAACTCAAGGGTAGGGGTGAACAATCTCTCTATCTTTACATTACTAGACATTTTTAAACAGAAAATTCACACCATCTCTAATTTCATCTGAGCTGCAACATGGTCAGTTATATCAGGAGCCTCTGTGAACGTGACTTTAAGCTTCTGGTATTCATTTCTGGGACCAAACACAGTAGATGGGCTTGTGGCAGAATTTAGATGATACAACGCTGGGAGGAGCAGCAGGAACCTGATGTTCATTTCTTGAGGGTTGCGGATGTTGCTGAAGGAAGAATTAGTAATCCGAGTACTGCACTGCTCTAAGACACCATTACCCGGGGACCCCTCAAATTAGTACAGTGGCAAGTATCAAAAGGGAAAGATGATGTGTATCCTTGATGGGAATACACTTGATTTGGTCCAGACGGGATCAGCATGGAACATTACTATGATTCAAAGTCTAAAGTAAAAGCCACAAAGCAGTAGAGGAGGTAGAAGACGGCTTAGTAGAGTAGATCACAGAGGGCAGCTGCAGGCTGGGCAACACCTGCCTGCTCATTCTGTCCTTATACTTTACCAGTCACCTGCTTCTCACCACCATTTAAACCAACACTGCCCCTCTTCTGCTCACAGATGAGTAGAATAGACTGGGATTTTCAGAAAGAAGGAGCAAAGCCCTGGATTGGGTGCAATCCTGCCTGGATGGGAAGCGGGGCAGGTGCAACAGGGGCTGTCCTCCAGCTGCAGGTGTGAGAGCTGCCCTCACCCTTCCTCCCACGGGACAGGGCGCCCTGCAGGTCTCAGCCTGCTGCCCACTGCAGCAGGGCACTGGGAGGAAGCCACAGCCCAAGCCCTGCAGCACCCCGGCAGAACACACCCTGTAGGAAAGCGTTACCAAAATCCACTTATCTAAGGGCTGCCTGCTCTTTCTGATCCTGCAAAGCTGAGCAAAACAAAACCGCCCAAGCCCTTTTTGACTATAAAGGGAATAGCTTTTTTTCCTCCTCCAGCAGATATGACTCTTTATTTAAACTCTACCACTGCTCAAATACAGAAGTGAAACCAGTGTCTGTAGAAAGAGTGTTCGCAAGAAACGTTAAAAGCAAAAAGTACCTCAAATCGATACTAATAAATCGGTGGACATCTACTGTGTATAACAGCGATTACTTTATATTTCAAGGAAAAGTCACAGGGTTTGTCTTGAATCATGCTACAGGGGCATCAAGTCAGCAAGCATAAATCACTCCAAGCAGACTCAAATGATCCAGCACCACATATATTTTCCAAATCTATGTCTAATTGTTGTGAATTGTCACACCTGGGTAAGAGGTCTATGAGCATCCCTAGCTCCTTCCATCACAGGCTTTAGTAACATACAGAAATCATTGCAGTGTCATCTACTAATCTGCCTTCAAATCCTGTAATAGATCAATGTGAACATATGCATGGGCACTTTCCTGAAATCCATGCTCCCATGATCCACCTTAGCTTAACTGGCCGTAGTAAATTTGGGGTTTGTGAATGCACCCCATGCAACAGCTCTAAGGATCTGCAAATTCTGTAGGTAAGCTAGTTATAACTCTCTGCTTGTTTATGTTTTCAGCAAACTGGCTTCTACAGATTAACTTTATGCTTGCAAGCAGTCTACAAAAACTT
>JAUBNY010000809.1:3143903-3195544 GCA_032275445.1 Crypturellus soui
GTAGGCTTGTCACTTCTTGTGGCCACACTGTCTGCAGGGAGAGAGCCTCTCCAAAGCCCAAGTGTTGAATGTTCTCCAATCCCAGTGTACCTCAGCATGCGGCCTGCATAGCCTCATCTGAACAGGACAGAGTTGCTCAGCTCAGACCCACTGCAATCCAGCTACACAATTGGGGGTTTTGCTGGGACTTGTTCATCACTGGACAAGGACACTCAGTTGAATCAAGGATCCTAGTATCCGTTGAGCATTTCATATTAAGATTAAGGAGGTTTTTCATTAAACAAATGGATCTTTAGCTAGATAATTCAACAGAAAACTTCAATAAAGCCACTGTGGCACAAGCATCACAGGAATCAACTCCGTGTGGTTTGAAGAGAGGTGATACTACCATGGATTTGCTTTGAATCTTTGGTGCACACTCACAAGCAGCAGTGAATTTGCTCTGGGCAGGCTACAGAGATATTGGGGAAAGGAATGGCAGAGAAGAGCTACACATAGCGCTGGACTCAACATGGCGGCAGCCTGCTCCCCAATTCAGCCTCAAGCCTAGCAGCACCTGGACAAAGAAGAGCCAGTTCTGTCGAGCTGACAAGATCCCACTGTGATAACCTAACAGCATCTGCCCCAGTGGGCACTGCCATCTCCCCAGCCTGCTTTGCTGTTAAGAATGGAAGCAGGTGTCTATATATTCAGAGAGCTTCTCCCCAGAAATAGCTGCAAGCTTATAGGAGTGCACACACACACGTTTCAGTGTGTGGCAACTTCAGGCCTGTCCCAGACAGGTATGGATCCATCTCCACTCCTGTGCTACGTGTCCCTCTGAAAGGAACAGAGGGGTGGAAGCAGCTGAGGGCAGCAGCAAAACGGTCCCTAAACTTTGATGTTTTGAGGCACCTTCCTGCCTAAGAAATAGAGCACCAAGTGCTGGGCTTTGCGGTGGCAGCTGTGTGAGCTGGAGGTACACACCTCGCTCTGGCTACGCCCTGAGCCAGTCCACTTAAAGGTTTCAAAGAAACCTTTAACCAAAGCAGGCCGCAGGGAACCACAGGTTGCACAGTATCAAGCCACCACGGAAAAGGAAACGAGCACTGCTGCCGTGGACGCTGCACGCGTCAGCCGACACCAGAGCTACAAGGTGCCGGGCGCGCCATGCGCCGACGTGTCACAGCCACGCAGGCTGCCCCACTCAAACCCACAGCCAGATGAGAAAGGGGAGGGGGGACATGAGGGTGTCTTTCCACACCTGCTGACCCACACAACTCGAGCTCCAGCCCACCTCTGGAGATGTTCACACCACCAAGGAACAGCACTGCTGGGATGCCTGACCCCATGGCTTGAGCATTACAGAGGAGCTGGTCTCAGGGCTGTGGTGTAACAAGGGCCCACTCCCCGAAATGTGTCGAGAACAGCACCACTTCCTAGAAAAATATACTTTTATTTACCATATTTACCATATTTTTCTTTACCCACAAAAGAGTGGCTCATTACAAGGTGGAGAATGGAGGGAAGCACTCAAACCCTCACTATGACTGGGGGCCAGCGCGCTCCCAGCTCGTTGCTTCCGGAACATTCCTACGAGGTCATGAAACCCTTGAGGTGACTTAAATAAGGGGGGGAGGGGGGAGGGAAGACACTTTCTGGGGATGAGAAAGGTCCATAACTTAACACAAAACAAACCCATCCCACGCAGTTCATGAGACGGCAGGGGCATCCAGGCAGCCATGGCCCCAGCACCCCGCTGGAGGAGGCACACCAGCAGGGCAGCCCCTTGCACGCGGGCCCCAGCCACCCTCCTCTACCTCTAGCTGGCTCCCGCATGCCCCCATGAGTCCACAGTCTCTCCTAAGGTGCCACAGGGGTGCCGTCATCTTCTCAGGCAGCAAAGTAGTGAGTCGCCAAGAGGTCTTTGGTGCACCCCATGTGTTTTTGGTTGAGGAAACTGAATTCAAGTTACTCCAGGACACCCAGGTGCTCCCCAGAGCCCAGGTGTCAAGCCCTGGCACATCTTATCTGTGCACTCAAACCCTCTCTTTCTGAAGGCCAAAACACGGTTTCCTTGTGGGCTTCCTGGTGCAAGGCTCCAGCTTGCCTGGACAGCTGGCTTGACTACCACTCAGCCCATCCTCATGCGTCCTAGTGCATGTGAGGCAGCTGGCCTCACTCCAACAGCACTGCTTAAAGCTTAAACAAGCCAAAGAAAGTCTTGGATTCCTCAAAACTAACCAGGGTGATTTTGGAAACATTCACATGCAGACTGTCCATTTCCCTGAGCTTGAACAGAGCCCCCAGGTAGCTTTTCCTGGCCCACATCTTCTGGTTGACACAGTAGTTGATCTTCTTGTCCTGCATCAACACTTGGCTGCCCGGGGAGGCCGGGTTTTTCTTGTAGACAACATGGGCCAACACCTGGCTGGTGCAGGTACTCCCTCGAAAGAGCACGTTGGAGTAGACGAAGTAGAGGCCGGTTTCATTGATCACCAGGCCCTGGTTGCGGTACTGAATGCCGGCAGTGAAGGCGTGCCCGGATACGGGTTCCCACTCCAAAGGGAGGTCCTGTTGCTTGGGGTTCCCTGAAGGCCGAAACCAGAGAGGTGTTGTGAACTGAAGATGGTGCCCCTTCGCCCCAGCCGCCCTGTCTCCTGTGGGCCCCTCAACCCATACCTGTTAAGTGTGCCGCTTTCCTCTCTTCCTTTTTCACTGACTCGCTCTTCTCCCCTGCATGATAACAGAGAAGACTTCAGCCACATGCTTCACGCAGAAGCCAGCACAGAGATCAGAAAGAGGTCTGTAGCACTGAAATGGGGCAGGTTCAGGGCCCACAGACAACACAACTTTGTGGAGTGACGCTGATAGGGGCTCAAGCAACTGCTTTATGGCAGCAAAGCACTGCAGCAAAGAATCCAAATTAATCCAAAGCTAAAGAGTAGAACAAAAGAGCAAAAGGACAACTTTCATCTTAAAATGGTCCAGTCGGTAAGCTTACGGGCAAGTTGGAGAGGAGAGTTGCTGTGAAAACAGGCAGGTACTTGGACCCCATCCCACCCCACTCTTCCCTCCCATTCATTGTCAACTTCTAGGCACCAGGTTCTCAGAATTTGAGATGTCTCTTTCCTAAAGCCAGCTAAACTCCCCTTTCCACTCCTTTAAACTATTTCTCTAGCTTTACTTTCCTACTAAACAAACTCCTCAGAAAAAAAATATTTTTTAGATCTGTCAAAAAAACAAACAAAAACCCAAACATTTATTTCTGCTTTAACCTTCTTTGAAAAGTGGTATTGTGGCTGTTAACATTAACATGTTATGTAGAAGTAGAAAGATAAGCAGTCTGAAAACTTCAAGTATAATTTTAATGTTCTTCCATTCTGAATGAAACTATTTTCTTCCTAAATTAAATTTTAGAAAAAGAAATGGAAGGTTCTTATGGAAAGTTTCAATTTCATTGAAATTACATTTTGTAGAAGGGGAAAAAAAAACATCAGGCTTTTCTCAGTTACCTTTGGCTGCAGTGAGATTTTGTACCGAAATAATTTAGTAAAAAAATAAGTTGCCCTCAAGGGAAGAAGCTTATCTTCCACCTCTAAAGAAAATGAAGTTGCGTACACCTTCATAAAAATTTGAATATTAAGGTAACAAAGAAGTGACATAAGTGTTGCCTGTCTGGGATCTCTCTTCACATTGTTGCTCTGTGTTAGGGCAGCTAGAAACTCACTCATTGTCAAGCCCCTATAGTACCACTGGGGACTGGGAGGTCCAAGCTTGGACCTCAAGCAGATTGTCTCCATTCCCACAAGTGACATGGAAACAACTCTCCTCCAAGTGGATAATTTTAGGGCCCCCCTCCCCACACCCTGGAGATATATTTTTCTTTCCAAAGGGATAAAAGTGGCGCTTTCAGAGCATCAGAGCTGCAGCCCTGCCTGTGCCCCCCAACACAAGAGGGAAAGAGCAAGATGGCAGCATCAGAGAAGCTACAGGGAGGGAGTTCCTCAATGTCCATCAACTCACCTATGAGTTTTTCCAGAGCTGGAGGGATGTGTTCAGTGCTGGCAGACTATCAAAAGAAAAAAGAACAAGGTCTCTTAGCATGGGAAGAACATAAAGGCACCACCTGGAACAGCCAAGGACTGTCTTAGACGGGGGCTAGGTCTGGACACTCAAGGAGAACAAGGCAGTAAGAAACTGCTTGTAGAGGGACAAAGATCCTGTAACTCTTAGAAACTGAGACACATCCAGGTGTATCGTAGCTCTGAGAGCAGTGCCCTACAGCATAGAACTAAGGTGGCAGATGTTCAAATGTTTGCCCCGTGGGAACTCTGTACCACCAAAGCATCTCAGATGCTAAGGCATCTTTCCCCGCCGTCCTCCCCGCTGAGCCTTGGTGAGGAGCCAGACAGACTTTACCTCTCTCAGTTGAGCCAGTTCCTTCTGCAGGCGAAAAATCTGAAACAGGCTCAGTCCAACTCCAGTGAGACACAGCAGGATGAGCAAAGAGACCACCAGGAAGCCAACACTCTTCCCTTCCCTGTTGTTCCTTGGCTTCTTCCTCCGATCCGGTACTGGTGGTGGGAAGGGGGCAGTGGGGGGTGCCGGTGGGCAGGAGGTGCTGGGGTTGGTGCAGCCATCCACCCAGAAGATCTGAGGGTACACGTAGTTCAAGTTCTGCTGCATGGCTGGGAGCGGGATGGCCTGGACACGCTTCTTGCGATCTTCCGTGTGGCAGCCAAAAGGCCCAGACTGAGTCCCGGAGGAAGACTCAGCTCTGCCTTTATACGCCTGCATCGCTTCGGTGGTGGCAAACACGCAGCTCGGGTGCTGCGCCTCTCAAAGCCTCGAGCAGCAGCAGCAAACCCCAGAGAGCTTCCGCCCTGGGCTGCGGGCTCGGGGCTGCCCGCCTGCTCCTCCCACGGCGAGGCAGCGCACACGCCGCTGCTTCCAGCAGCCGGGCTCAGGCGCAGGTGCTCTGAGCTCAGCACCCGAGGGCTGCGCTACCAGGCAGGGGCTGAGTAATCAGCCCAGTGCACACCCGGCAGCCAACCGCCCTTTCCAGCAGCCCATTCAGGCGGAGGCAGCTGCTTTTCCACTCTGCTGCCCTAGACCGAGAGCAGAGGGGAACAACAAAACCCATCCTGCTTCTGGCAGCCTGCACACAAGGGAAGAGGCAGAGCTGAAGACTCTTCTCCTTGGCAAAGGATTACGATCAGAACCCAAACGTGGCTGTGGGCACCAAGGAGTTGGTACATTTTGCACAGGACAAGTTCCATAGTAATACATTTTGCTGTTCTGAACTGAACAAGCATTGGAGTCAAAAGGTCTTCCCCACCACCACCTCCAAAATAATAACGAGGAGAGATAAGAACAGGAACATCTCTATCCTTCAGGGTAAGGCTGGCCACAAGTTTCTAAGGGATGGCAGTGAGATTGCCTCACCAATTTATAAACACATGCAAAACACTATCTGGAGGAATCTGCTCTTCCATTTCACAGACCTGCAGTGACGTATGTGAATTTGCATCAAGGTCGTGTTTAGCAAAAGGAAGCACCTAATGTAAAAGTAAACTGGTGTTTTTTCCTCCTGCAAAGCCAACAGAAGCTGCCTCAACACAGTGGTTTGCATCTTGAACATCAAAAACAGCAATCTAAGGACAGCACACTTCAACAAATGTGTGCAGGCTTCTCCTGATCAAGGGCTCAGCTCTGCCCCCAACCACACGAATAACACTCAGATGTATCCTCAAAGCCTTGCCTGCACCACTAGACACCCCCCTGTGTTTTGAAGCTGTTCACCACAGCTGCTTGCCAAAGCAGTGATCTGCAGCATTAGATATTTCAGGAACTTTTGTGGGTCTTGTATTTCTAGGTTTCTGTCATAAAAGACAGAAAAGCAATGCAAATCCAGCTCCAGTAGTTCAAGACTGGTCACATCTGCCCTGAACACTCAGTTAGTTCTCCTCTCTGCATCTTGAATTGGTGCCCCCAGCTGGGTAGTCACCTGCTAGTGGGATCACTACAAAAAATTCAATGTAAGCTATGCCAGAGCTGCATGGTCTTTGTACAGCTAGCCACAATTTTAGTTTTGTATTTTACAGCCAGTATGGTGACTAGGAGCCAGAGCTGTGACAGAGATCCAAGGAGTGTTTAATACAGAAACTTGGTGCAAGAATCAGGAGTCAAGGACCAAGACCTGCAGAGCTCTCCCCAGCTCTAGGTCCTATGCGTGGACCATGGGACAGTCAGCTCTGCACAAGTACACACCAGTCGAGTGGATTTCACCCTTGTTCTGTGGCATACATCTTATGAACAGATCTCAGAGTTACATACCTGCCTTACCACGGTGTAGGATGGGGCTGGACAGCCCCATGCAGAGCTGGAGGGATGGCCAAAAACCACCAAGAGTGTGGCATGGCCTGGAGAGAATCCACTCTCGGGAGTTTTCCGATGTTGTCCGTGTTCATTGCTGACTGCTCATCTTGGTGGGACCACAGACACATTAGCAACCTCTCTTAAATGTCACGGGCATACTTAATTGTCACCCACTGTTTCCTATTTGTTCCACTGAGACACTTTCTATAAGTGGATGACAGGACAGAGAAAATAAATAAAAAAAAAAAAACAACAAAAAAGTTTCAGCCATGCTGCATCTTCTCATTCAGATGTTCAGATAAAGAGCCCACTAATACCCTCTGACATGCCAAGTGAGAGCTTGGGCTCATTTTTCCCCTTGGGGAAAGCACTGGCAGAATACTGTTCAGGGCTCAGCAACGTGCACCCTGCCAGCCTACGTGACCCTGTGGTGAATGCTGACACCCTGATGTTTCTTTATTACGTTTTTAACGCTTCCGTTTGCCCATACAGGAGTAATGCTTTTCATATTCTCGGCAAGCCCTCCTTGAAGCACTTGAGGCACAGCTAGACACCTTTTCACCAGCATCACCCGAGGAAGATGTTCCTGTATTCACACCCCAGAGCAGACCTCAGCTCCACTTCTAAAGGTCCCGGCCTGTCTTTACAGTGCTTAGCAGGGCCCCTCCAGTGAGCAAGACACTTTACACGCTCCTTTACGGAGAATGTGTGAACTGCCACACTCCCACTAAATGAGCAGCAGCCCTGGGTCTGGGGAAGAAGGTGCCAGGTCCTCCACAGGGGTTTTTAGAGCCAAAACAAAAGCAGGAAAGAAAGCAGCAAAGGTAGGAACCAAGCCAGGGAAGAACACACATATGATGCAGCTGAGGTAGAGGGGTGATATAACTAACACAGCAATCGGTTTTTATAAACTGCTGTTTTACCCGTTGCTTGAAGGTACAAGAAAGAGAAAAGCAGGTCATTTAACAAGAAGTGCTTAGTCATAGAAGAAAATGGGACAGGTGTTGGGGTTGCTTAGAGGTTGAGAGCAAGACCACAATGAAGTTGTGTCAATGGGGTGTCCTTCCTAGCGGCAGGAAGGACACTCCACTCACCAGCTCTTTGTCAGAGCCGGTCTTTGCCTAAGAAAAGGCCAGCTGTGCTGGAGTAAGTTGACTCTAGTGAGTATTTGACAACTTTATACTACATTCCCAGCCCATTAATGAAATGGTTCAGCAGGATCACACCTCAGCTCTGCACTCCTGAGCGCATAGAGGCTCTATAGTGAGAGGAGTGTACAGCGAGCCCCTAAATGCTTCAATCACTGCACAAGCGTGGAGTGCCCTGATCCAGTACCCTGGGCCAGCTGACTGCTAAACAAGCTCTCGGAACACAGATTTTTCTGAAGTTGGTTACGAACGCCAGTAATTTCTTTACCAGGGCCCAATGCTGTTTGACACTCAGGGTTTCCAGATGAGACACACTGTGCGATGACCTTCCCACAGCACTCTGTGGTCAGAGTGCAGTGCTGAAACTGTTCCAAGTGAAGTGGAACAGCTTTGCATGCTTCGCTTAATTTGACACAAACATGTTCCATCTTGTCTCACCTTGCACTGCGGGATGGCAAAACTATCCAAAAACACTTGGCATTTTAGCTCTGATCCTAGCAACACCACACAGCCAGTAGACATTGCTTATTTTAAAAATACTGGATTTTGCACACTAGTGCTTAGGATATATACACACACCAAATAGTACATTTTGCCAAACAGCTCACAAGACATTTGTGACAATCCTTCCTGCTACAGGTATTTGTGTTACCTAGTTTGTTTTCTTAGTTTTTGACCTTGAGCAAGCACAAAGTGCTCCCGAGGCTTCTGTGTGCAGCAGCGTTTACAGCAGGAAACAGCCTCTTTCTCCATGGTCGCAGGCTTGTTGTAAGTAATCCTCAATCTGTTGGTATGGGGACTATTAGCAGAGGCTGTGGCAGTGTTCAGGGGGATGCAATGGCTTCACGTAAGCTCATGCTGGTATCTAGGTCCGGAGTCCTTTTCTGCTCTCGCCACAGCCTTTATGGTACTGGAAGGTAACGAGCTGGGTTGTCGTGCCCTCATGGCGAAGGCTGACAGGCTGCATGGGTTTTCAGTGCCCTTGTCAGCTGGGACTGCTCCCTCAGCTCGCCTGCTTAGTCTCTCCAGCTCTAGGAGGTGAGAATACATCGACATTACCTGTATACTTATTACCAATGTAAATAGTGAGATTTGTGGGCTTAGCTAATTTCTTTAGAGAGGCTTTGGGGCTCACAAATTCAAGATACTAGAATTCCATCAAAATTCATACTTTTGAAAAAATAAATGGGTGGAAACACACATATCCTGAAACAGAGACAACAATTACATTATACAACTGACTCAGGCCATCTATAGAGCAGCACAGAAATAAGGTGATAATTGATATCACTTCACTTTTTAATCCGCCAATTTTGATTTCTAAGGCCATAAAGAACAAAATCATACTGTACAGGCTCCTGCCACACATGGCAGTGGCTAAGCCAAAATCTGTACAGATTAAAGCAAGCAAAAATAAATTTCTCATAGCTATTCCAGTGTGGCTTTTTGAGGTCAAGCACTATATTGAAAAAACTTGGCAAAAATCTAACTCCAAGCACTCAAATGCGCAACAAAGATCAGGTCAATTCTAACTAGCAAACCAGCTATTTGAAGAAACGAGTGGAAAAAAAGAACTGGCAAAAGACAACAGAGAAAGGATGCAGTCCTTACTACTTCATAGGCATGCATACCTCTGGATAGCTCATAAGCAACTTCAGGCAGTCCTTGGAGTAAAATATCACAAGATGAACTAATCTTCCTTTTAAGTACCCATACAGTCAAAATTAGTCAAAGCATTATAAATTGTCTACCTGAAAAACTATTCAAATAAAAAAAATATTATGATCAATTCAGGAGACTACTTTACCTGTGCAAAGAATCAAGTTTTGAAAGCTAGAGGCTGTGCGACATTAATAAAACTGAAATAGGAAGTGAAAAATGACTCAAAACCCACATGAAAGGTGATACTAAGCAATAAGAACTTGACTTTAAGAAAAAAAGTGGTTACAAATGATCATAGGCACCAAGTACAGCACAAGAAAGCTGTGGTTCACTCTCCAGTCTGCTGCCAGAATAAATACACACATTTGCATTAGCATAAGCAGCTCAGTAGGTTCATTCAAACACTTTTTCAGTGGCCGAGATCAAACCTCATAATCCTAGACACTGAGATGTAGGAAGCACTTAAGCCTGGGTGAGAAGCTTTTCTAGCCCTTGTATTAGCCATCATTCCTTGCACGTCTCCACACCTCTCCTGTGTGTGGAGCCACACATCCACACAGCTCTGCTCCTGCTGTTATGCGTCCGCATCATGCCCCTAGCATGGTCCCTAGGTGTTCACTACATAACCATTACTGGAGATATTTTTCCAATACACACAGCAACTCCTCTAAGCTCGTTCCAACTACAGTACATACATTAGGGAATCAGTGGCTATTTTAGAAGCCATTTGTTTTCACACTAGAAATTAATCTGGCAATTGAAACACGTGCCTGGAATGTAAACGTGCAGCCTGCTCAGATTCGCCAACTTCCTTGGGTATACAACAACATATCAGGAGAAGAGTGTCAGACAAAAAGTGGATTTCAACCCAAGGCTAAATATCACCTTCCTTCCTTCAAGAGAGTGGAGATGCGAATACAGAAAAGCTTTTGGCCAAGCCACGCACTCTGCTTGGACGAGGAAGCGCAGGAATGTTCTGCAAGCTCAACTGCCATTTCCAAGAGACCTGCAACGGTCACTCATGAGTGGTACAAACCAAGGCTACAAGTCATGCAAGACAGACAAAATATAAAGTCATCCTTACCAGCAAAAGGTAAGAAGGACAAGGAAGTTCTTGGTCTTTCATGCAACAAAGTCCTAGGGAAGCTAGGGATTCACAAAGCCTTCAAGCTAACTGGTTGCTACAAAGACACCTCATTTCCACAGACCTACACATTGCTTTGTATAGTTGATAAATATAAGGATACCATGATTTTGGATTTAATTTCAGCTCCCTGATAAAGCTCACTTTCACTGAATGCTTACAGGCCACATACAGCCAAAGCATAAATACCTACTAGAGACACTTGTCTCCTCCATATCACTGTCAGTTGAGCAGGCCTCACTCTGTACCTATGAAGCCTTCTCAACATCAGTCACTGGCTTATACTGAATTAGTCGAAGTGAGCTGTTTCACTTGTGTCTCACTTCAGCCAGATGTCAATTAATGGTAAGAACAGCTCCAAATTGCCTGGGCAGTAGAGGAAATTACGTTTCCTACAGAAGAGAGCCAAAGAATACATTAAGCTTGCTCTTACTCAAGGGGTTTTTCCCCTCCCCATCACAGACTTCCCTCTGATGAGCTGAAGACACCAGAGATGCTCCAGTGAGATGAGTGCTGGAGGTCTCATTTGAGAGCAGAAATAGATGCTGGACAGCCAGTGAATCTGGCATCTGGCTGCACAGTTCAACACTTGCTAAAAAGTTAAGAGAAAGAGATTGGTAGAGACAACAACAACAAATAATACTAGTTTGAGATGTGTGACTATCTAAACATCATCTTATTAGAAGAAAATAAAAATGCCTCTTACATGGCACTTAAGGCTCTTACAAGCCTTAATTTTGAACACTGGCAGAGTTTCATGCACACATCTTCACAAAGCTACCACTTCTTGACCCAATGGGACCTTAGAAGTTGACAAACTGCTTGAAATTTTTCTAGCAGTTTTACACGGTAAGGTTTTCTAAACTTCTAGGTAGAATATCATTCAGCCTAGAGCACTGGCATTGAGTATTTCAGACATACACATCTGGGGTGACAGTTAAGCTTTGTGAGCCACCAAATGATCCCCAGTCAAGGTTTTGCAATGGAATCTGAAGGTTAGCTCTTTTCAGAAATCAAGCCACAAGTCTGATTTTTTCAAAGGAAAAAAGTCACTGAATTAAAGACAAAGTGTTCAGATTTATTTGGAAATTCACAGTTTCTAATGGCACTACAGCTCTGTAGTTACATACTCTTGTTCCACAACATGGTGTGCTGCACTCAGGTGGTACATCTTTTCCTCATTTGGGTTTGAAGCCCTTTCGATTTCAAGTTCAACAAATCCAGTTCATGTGCTCTGACTGGCTAATTGTGCAGATCAACTCCAAAAGTACATCACCTTAAAGGTATCATGAACTAACAAGAAAGCAGCAAAAAAATAAAGGCTTTAAATAAGTCACATTACATACAATACCTAGGAAAGGCATTAGATCTGTTAAAAAGGGTACCACTAAAAGTGCTCAATAAGTTAACTTATTTTTACAACGTGAACCTGTAAAACCTCTCAAAAGAAATAACCTTTTGTTCCACTCACTCTGATCCATTCAACATTTTAGCACTCATTCTATAGTATCCAAATATACAACCACAAAATAAAAAACTCAGATATGAAAATACCAACCATACAAACACTGCACATTTGTTAGCCAATACAAAAGCAAACGTTATGGAAATATCCACTTTAAACGGACCTGGCTGGTTAGACTTCAAAACTTTGCAAACTCTACACACATGCAGAGCTGGCTTGGAATACTAACCAGCTCCAGCAGCTCACACCCACATTTTTAGGCCGAACCTTTATCTGAACTCTTAGCACAGAGAGTGAACAATCCCCATTCACCTCTTGGAGGACTACAGCAGTCAGTCCAGGTAACAAGTACACATTCATAAGCATCACTTTGTTTCGTATAAAAGAAATCCTGAAGAGCAACTGTCATTTGTTTCATACAGATTACAGTTCTGATTTGTAACTGAAGGTGAAGGTGGAAATAAATGTAATCACAATCCCAAGTGAGTTTTCTTCCTCAATCGAGTTTGCAAAGCCTGAGTCTAGTCAGGCGAGTCCATCTATTAGCATTTTTACAGTATCCAGTCCACATTTGAGTCCAGCTGAAGGCCAACACATGTCCCTTTACAGCACTGTAGTGTTGCATCTTCAAAAAAAGCTAGAGAAATTACAAAATAAATCAAATGACAAACAATTTCATCTCCCCTCTTCCAGTGGCATTATAAATAGACAAAAGGCACATAAATATGGGAAGGTGCAAGAAATAGGAACAAAGCTAAAGGAAGAGGATTAGGCTTTTATCCCTATTCCACCCAACAAACTGGGTTTCAAAAAATCTCTGCCCCAGGAATTGTGAAAAAAAACCTTTATAAAATGAACCCTGCCCTCCCTCCCCCCAAGATGTTCTCATAGGAAATTATCAGCCTTGTAAAGCTGCAGCTTACAGCCAAGATTGACACAATCCCATCTATTTAAAAAGGCAGAAACCAAATTTCTGAATACTTTCCAATTACTTGAGCTCTTTGTCTCCCATTAGCCTCCCACAGAATACCACAGACTGTTCTCAAATGAACAAACACTCTCCTGTTTGAGAAGTTCTGCTAGTTTTAGATGTGTCCAGAAACAGCCGTGACACCAAGAGTGCCCACTGTTATATCTTTGTTTCCTTTGATTATGTCATGCAGGCTTGGCATTGACCCCGACTTAGTCTGTATTAGAGTTTTTATGAGCTTCCCTTGGTCTGAAACTTTTGATCGTCTTCGTTTTATAGCCCTCTTCTCTGTTTTTGTCTTTTGGGTCTGTCCATTGCACAGACTCGTACAAGCTGAAATGCCACAAAAATAGGACTCCTCAGACTGTGACGAAGTTTCTGAGCTTCCTTCAGATGGAGGACCCTTATACGAAGAGTGATAAACTTCCCCGATATTAGAGAAGTCCCTCTGGTTCGTAAACGGCTTCCTTCCTTTAATTTCCCCATTGGCTATGGGATGGAGAGGCTCTGCTGTCGGCTTGATAGTCTCTATCTTGTCACTTCTGTATTTACAACGCTTTTTCTTAAAAAGCACAAGTAAAAAGAAAAGAACAGTTAGCTTCTGGGGCAAGCAAATGGTAAAAAACAAACCAAGGAACTGGCAGAGCAGAGGGGTGCCTGGAACATGCTCCTCCTACTGCCAGCAACACACTCAGGCTCAGCTTGCCTGTCTCACAACTACATTACCTTCTTCTCTGGGGAAAACTTGAGGGGTTCGACAATGTACAGGTCCTCTGGGTCCACTGCAAGAGAAGTGATAGAGTTAACAGTCCTAACTGACACTTCCGGCTCTAGAACAACGCAAGTTAAATAAGCAATATAATGACAAAACACTCCACTCTTCTTCACACATTTGTGCCCCTGCTGCAAGTGCATGGGACACAACCTATGCACACTGAAAATGAACTCAATGCTTTGAGGAACCTCCATATGCTGTCGTGGCAGCTGTCAGGGGCATGTATTCAGGGGAGAGGAAGAGGGAGAAAAAAAAAAAAAAAAAAAAAAAAAAAAAAAAAAAAAAAGCACTCTCCTGATAGGTTAAATTAGGCAATAAATAAGTGGAGAACACATCATTTGGGGAAAGAAAGTGTTCTGCAGAAGTTTACTTTTTTTCAGCTTTAGCTGATCTTCTGCTGCAACATTTTCTCAGTTCAACTCATTATTTTTCATGTGGTTTTATTCACAGTACAAAGACTGTGAAGTAGGTTTGCTGCATCTAGAAATCCAGCATTAATACCATATATGGTAGTTACTACAATTGTATGGTTTTGTATGGTGAAGGCCTAAGAAATCAAAATTCAGCTGTCCGGAGTTGAATATGAATATTCAAAGAAGTAGATCACTCCCCATGCCCAGAACAACTGCTTTAAGTCTCCTTTCTACAGCTAAATACAGATCCCTTAACACTTGCTTAACACTGTGAGCCCCAAACAGCATGCGTGTAACACCAGAAACTAGATGTATGGATGTACCTTCTTTACCAGATAGCTGAAAGGACTGTGATCTGACCAGTGGAAGGGAAATTCTTCTTTTCAAATTCATATCATCATAGGAAGAAAAACATCTGTGGAATAAAACCCACAAAGCTTTAACACATTTTTCTCAGAAATGTATCATCTTTTTGTACTAAGAAGCAGAGGGGAAGCTAACATGATCAGTCATTGACCAAGGTGTTCAAAAAAGCCAGGAAAATAGACAAAACTTTGCAAAAAGCTATTTAGGCAAGCTATCAAGGTAGCATTCCAAAACACTACCATGACTTTGTGAACGATAAGCTTTGGTACAGAATAGTAACTGGTTTTGGCTAACAGTACCAATGTTTGTGCTTGCAGAAAGATGACCCTTCGGACTAAAGCAGGCATGACAGTCCATGGATTTAGGAACCACTAACAGAAGTTGAAACAAGTTTCAAATACATTACCTTTTGGGGCTGGGATAATTATTACTTTTGGGAATTTTTGAGAGGTAATCTCCACAGAACTGAGAGGTGCTTCTGCAGCGCTGCGCACACAGCACCAAGCCCAGGATGACACAGAGAACCAGAGAAATCACAAGGTAGGTTTGTCTATCAGAAACCTGAAAGAATTTTATACAGTTGGTTAAAGACAAAAGAATTATTTAAAACAAGAGTAATATTTTAAAAATGTAACTTCAGTTATAGTTTAACTGAGATGTTTTCAGATCAGCTTCCTTAATCTCGCTTAACACCATTTTTCAGAGATTTGGTTTAATACATCTACTACTATCAATTTCTATGCAGAAAGGAAAGGAAGAAATATTACATTATTTTGAATAAGTTATGATTTTATCACTACAAGAGACTACAATAATTGGACTAGCAAGGCTATAAGAGAAGTTATTAAAAATCTTGCTGAGAACAAGACAACTCAAGTCACTTGGCTTTCTTCTCCCTTCCTTTGGCAGCTACCAAAATAGGCTGAAAACAATGTTACTGGTGCCTTTCCAAACATTAAAATTCATTTTAAACCCTTGGCCTCTTTGAATTAAGATTTATCTATATATTCGTCTCCTCGCTGAGTTCTCATGTCACACTGCAGAACTATAATTACCTCACGCTTTAATTCCGCAACAGTTGTTGACAGATTGGAAACCAGCTGCGTCATGTTGGTCAGCTGAGCTTGTAACAGCTGAATTGCATCTGTTTGCCGCTGATCCTGTATGAAAACATTCATAGCCATGCTGTTTAGTTGTCAGGATGCCACTATCGTCTACTCCATGTATCAGGTTAGCACTGTCTGACAGTCATATGTCCTATTTACAGTTCAATTAGATGCTTAAGTAGTGGCTTAATTCAACATATGCTCCAACACAATTTTTATACAACAGTATTTGAAGTTTTAATTAACACCTGTGTATAAAGATCAAAAAATACTACTAAAAACCCTCAACAGTTCTACTGCACTGAGCAATCTTTTTGCAACATTATATCAAGTGTGTTTCAGTACAGCAACTTCTATCATCTCTAGAGGCAGAATAAGTAAGCAGCTCTATGCAATTAGAGCTGCAAATATTATCAGAAAGTTTTGAGTATGGCCATGTTACAAAGTACTTGTAGTTCACGGGGTTTTATTTATTTTTTAAAAACATGAACTACACTTCCAACCGCAAATCTTGCATAAGTCTTTACTACACTGCTCTTACAGATACTATGTCTCTTCAGTTAGACAGTCAAGTGCTCATTCAGCTATGCTTTAAATCAGAGTTGCAAGACAAATTAAGTTGAAATAATTTAAAAAGTGGTTCTGAATACAGTTACAATTATAAGAAGGGTTAGAAACTGCTTAAGTTCCTCCACTGACAAAGACACTTTGAGTTCTAGATATTACCAGCTGATGAGTGAGTTTTTCTCTATGTGTAGACTTAGGAGACAGCTAAATGTCTAAAACTGGGAACACGTCTGCAAAATTTTGGCATGGAGAAGCACTTTGGGTAAAATAGAATGCAAATGTTTTAAAAAGGCAGACCAAAAATAAAAAAAAGGAGATTTTATTTTTTTAAAAAACAAATCCCTCTAACCTTTCTTAAAAGAACAAACCATCTTCAATCCTTCCTGAGCAGTAAAACCCAGTAGTCAAAACCAGCAGTCAAACAAGCCATACCTGCTCTTCTGCTATTCTTGAGGTGTTCTGAAGTTTTATTATAGTTTTATTGAAAGCCTTCTGCATTTCTTCCATTTGCTTTCGATACCTAAAACAAGAAACGTCTAAAGGTCAGAAGTGCTAGATTCATCTTAATGCTCCTCAGCATTAGACTTGTCACTAGAAAATACCAATATGTAAGGCTTTAAAGCAGCATTATTTAAACTGAGCGGTATTGCTCTTCAAGTTTCATACATAAAACAAATAAAAAAAAAAATCCATGTCTTTTTGGAGTTCCTACTGCTCCAAGGCCAAAGAGAAAGATATGCTTCAATACTTAAGATCTGAGCTTTCATTTAGCAGAATTCACTATGGAGTAAATTCACTGCAAGCCAATTGACTCTCAGGAAAGACATGTCAAAAGTTAATAGAAGAGCTTTTCCTTGGAGTCGGTTCTGAAAATGGTACGTTTCCTCAGTTCTCCAGTGGTTAGTGAGCACAACGGGTAAATATGAACAAATATAGAGCCCTCACAGAGTTCTGGTTTCCCCCTCCATGCCCTCAATAGCAGTATTACAGAACACAAAATGTTCTGGTGAAAATATTGAGTTTGGACAGTTCTCTCTAGAAGACTTTATAGATACATGTCATTCGACAGCAACAGGATGCAACTGACCTTCTGCTGAAAGGACTATGGGACAGGATTATTGCTTGCATCCAGGCAATGACTCCCACCTCACTATGAATCAAACCAAAAAACCCACCCCACAAATGCACGGATGTGTTCCTCAGCACAAAAATAAGATGGATGGTATCAGGGAACACAGGAAGAAAATTCTTGTCACCTGCAAGCATCTTGGCCTGTAGCAAGTTTAGAAGTACATACTTCTCTGGGTTTTTCATAAAGCTTCATGCTGTGACTAAAGCTACATTTGTCTTGGACTGTACCACCCTCCACACACACATTTATTTCAGTAAAGGGTTATATTGTGTTTACATATAGTAGACTTTTTCTAGTCTTCCTCAGACTTACCTCTGACTAAGTTCTTCCAAATAACGGCTGCTGAGAGACATATTTACTTCCAAGGCTTTAATGCGATTATTAAGCCGCATAAAAACAGACTCCTTTTGATTAGACCCATGCACAAGATTTCCATTAGCATAACTTAGATCTGTTGAATTCTGCAGTTCAGCATAGAAGTCTGTAGCTGTTCTCTGTTGTCCCCCAGAAACTGGAATTGCCATAAAGGCATCTTCAGTTGCCTGATCATCCTCCCTTATATCAGCAGATACAGGAGACTCAACAGCAGATACGACAGGTTTCTGCACTTCTGGAGTGCTTTCTTTTCCTTCCCCAGCATCACTGGCTAATGTGCCCATTGTATATTCAGGCTGCCCTACAGTCTCTGTGGGCTTCAAAATTACTGGAATAGCAACAGTCTCTTGTGTGCTCGTCTCCTTTACTTCACTGACAACACTGGTCTCTGAAGCTAAAGGTTTTTCTGCAATAACAGAGCTCATGGCTTTCTCTGTTTCTGCACTCATCTCAGTTGTATCCACCTGAGGAGTCACACTTGGTGCTACCTGGCCTCCAGCTTCTTTTGCTGGTTCCAGTGACATTTCTGTTGTTGCCAATGGCTTAACTTCAGAAGTAACTTCTAAGAGGAGAGATTGAGAGAGAGTTTGAGGATGGCTTGGTTCCAGTTCAATAGCATCTGTGGTCTCATTTTCCATCTCCTCATAGACCACACTGCTAAAATCACTTGCAACAGTAGATCCAGAGGGTCTCTCAGTAAATTTGCTGTCCAACTCCTTGGGCACAGGCTCATCTACTGAAGTGTCTATAAAGTCAGGCAGAACAGCCTGGGGTTGTTGAACAGCAGAGTCATCTTGCTCTTGTTTGCTTTCACTTTTACTGTGTTGCCGATGGAGGGCTATGATAACTGAACACCACTTATAAAGATACTCTGAAAAGGTAGAAATGCAACATATTGTTGCCATGTCATAGCAATGTATTTGTGTCTCAAGTTCAAACCACGCTGATGCTTCCTCATCTTGCTCATCACTGGGCAGCAAGGTCACTGTTGATTGACTGGCATCTTCTTCATACTCTTGAACTAGTTGCACAATGGGACTTTCTTTTGTCAAATCAACAGCTAACTCTTCTTTATCTATTGGAGGAATATCTGTAGTTACAAGTCTATAAAGAAATAAATAAAGACAGGATGTTACTTGACAGTTTTCCTTACTACTCTGGAAGCCTACAAAAGGAGGATAATTTAAACAATTACCAAAACTTTTCCCAGTCCCCACGTCTTGTAAATTCTGTAAGTTATTTTTGCTAGTGCACTTTAATCCCAGTGTACCATCCAGTTACTTCAGTCACAGTTTCTGAAACATCAAGCCTTCTGAATCTGATATTCTCCTTTCTTTCAAAAATTCCATACTGGCATATTTGGTTTCGGTTAGAATCTCATTAAAAAACACACCAAGCACTTACTCTGGTGAAGGAACAGGAGTTGGTTCAGGGAGTTTTGGTGCAGATGTTGAAGTTGCAGGACTGACAGTAACATTTTCAGACATACTTTTGTTCCCTACTGTAAAACACAATGGAAAACATAAATACATAAAAGGCTTCAAGGAAGCACTAACCAAACAACTAATATTTAAGCTTCCTTTCACATTTCTGTCATTTCCTCCATACCATCCCCTTATCTTTGTTTAGATGATAAACTGCACTATCAAATTAACAACTGCAAGTCTCATTGAAGTTCCAGTTATATGAACAAATATGCTAATGATGGTTTGTGTATAAGATTTTTTGGATGTGGGTTAAAAAACATCACCAGAATAACTGAATATTTTTACACCCATTCTCCTCTTAGTGAATTCACCATCTTCACTTCATGTTTCACAGGTAATATGTTAAGAATTCCATGGCAATAGCCAAACACTGATGCCATGAAAGTGTGTGAGCGGGGAGAGGAGAGGAGGAAAAAAAAAAAAAAAAAAACCACACCACACACTAACTTATCTTCTGTGAAATTCTTCACAGAAAATTGAAGCACGTAGACCATAGAAAAAGAAAAATAAGACTTTCTAGAAAGTTTCTCATTTAAGAAAGAGTACCTTCAGCTTCAGAAGTCTCTTCAGTTTTGGCTCCAAGAATATTAGCAGCAATATTCACCATATTTAGAATAGCATCTGAAATAGAAAACAACTGATCAAAAACGACATATGGAGTGATCTCAGGAATTAGCACCATGAGGCAATTTGTGATTATGCAATACTTCTCAATGAATCAGACTAAAACCATTGAAAACAACATATATTGTTACGCTGAATGCATCAGTTTCAAAAGATCATGGATTTTCTGCTTATGAATAGCCTAGAAACCTGTATTTGAAAACTCCATCTCATCTTTACCAATCTGTTGAAGCCTTTTTAGTTGGCTTCTAGATAGCTAAAAAAGTTTATACCACCTGTTTCAAATGTAAATATTGAAAGAAAAAAAATCAATACATAAGATTCCCTCCCTTAAAGTAATACTAAAGCTATCATACTAAAGTTGATTGTTGCAACTAATCAAAGTTTTCCCAGCAGCTCCAAAGGGGTGCCTATGTGCACTTCAGTGCCCATCTCTAAGCACTGCCTTAGACTGTGCTGTACATGGCATTTGCCTACATTAGCTTTGGCAATTGCTATACAAAGGAGATGCTTGATCTCCGCATAAAAAACTCCCTTGCAGAAAGAAAATGCAAGGATTTCCAGTGTGTCTACACTAGAACAAGTCTGTATAATCCAGCTAAACCATTTAACACCAAGACAAGAAGTGATGGGAAGTATTAACTGATCATTACACCACAGAAATTAAGGAACAATTCAGGTGCTGAACTACCTAGCAATCAAACTGAACAAGCAAGGGAGGATTCCAAGACAAATTTCCATCAAACTTGAGAAACTGACAGACATATCATTTCTTTCTGTTTGATCTCCCATTTCTTGGGTGCTATTACATCAGCTTATTTAGAAATTAAATGAGGAGCAGGGGAAAGCACACCTTCCTGTAAACATGCATACATGAGTCAACTCTGCCCATTCCTCTGCCACCTGTCAACACACACTTGCCATACATAAGGTGGATAAATTCATGAAGTCATAGAAAAAACATTTTATTAATATTGCCAAAATAGTCTTAAACTTAATGCTACATTTCCTTTGAAATGCTTCAAAAACTACATTCCTAAACTGTAGTATTTATGCAAGGGTTTATTCTTGACTTACCATCCCCTTGAGAAGTAATAATAACCAGAAAACATTAAACTTGAAGGACTCATGGCTTGCTATTATTGAGGAGCAAGCACGAAAAGAAGTGGAGTTCAGAGCTGGTAAAGCAACTTGCTAGTCCTTAAGAATTTGCAGTGAGAGACACAGATCACCATAAGAGCAGACTACAAAAATATTCCTAGGGAATAAAAATGTCCGAGAAGTACATAAACCTCTCTTTAGAAGTGCCTTCCTATCTCTCACTGTCTAGGGCAGAAGGCTCAAAACGGATATCTGTCTGTCTCATTTGTTCAAACACATTAAAGAACAAAATCAGCATTCAAAAAAATGCTAGAAATGAAAGATCCACTATGAAAAGCCGAGTAGCAATATCCACTAGGCAGCAGAGCTGAGCAGTGAGCACTGCAGTAACTATCACGGCAATGCTCAGTGTTCAGTTGTGCTTCTAAAGCACTGGTAGTAACGTGTCAGGTCTTCCAATCCCATTTTCAGTAGTCTGTAGCAAACCTTATGCTTCAAAGAAAAGCCACAGCATTTTTCAGACAGTGAACAAGCTTACCACATTGCATGGACAGACAGAACATGCAAATACACTATATAACTTGATAGAAACTTTGAAAAGCCTCAGATGAAAGTTGGCACAGGGCCTTCTCTCATCTGTGAGAGGGTAACACTGAGAAGCAAGCTGCCTTCGGTACTGCCTGTTTTAGCCCAGCATCAAGCCTCTTAATAAGCCATACTCACTTGTAGCAGAACCAAGGAGATTTTTTGAAGATTTTTCTTCTCCTGTATTGTAATCCAATAGATAGTCTATTTAAAGAAAAAACATTTAGGAGTATCAAAAGTAGATATGCTGCATCAAATTTTACAAACTAAAATTTAACATGTTTTTCATCCACAAATGAGACTACAGAAATAAAGGTCAAGGATGACAAACCGATCAAGCTCTAGACAATAAGAAATCAGAAGAGATTCAGGTTGAAGCTTCTCTTTCCCTCATATTCAAGAGACAGATGCAGTAAAACACTCCCAAGGTTTAATACAGATTTTTTCCCCTCTCCACTACAAAGAGGAGGCATGAGCTACTCTGATTATTTTAGCTATCATTCATTCCCATAAGCACATGAAGATGTTTTTGCCTAACCAGACAAATGAAACTGAGTAGCATTTTGAAATAACCTCCAGAATTGCCTTATAACACAAATAATATTAGTTTAAAACTTAAAAGAATGTATGGGTAAGTTGGAAGTATTGTCTACAAGGCTAAAAGGAAACCCAGAAGTCAAATCATTTAGCATATCTAGGAAAGAACTAGACTTTACTGAAATAGGTTTAAAGGGTTAAAAAAAAAAAAAAAAACCCACACTTGCTTACCATAATCTTCATCAAAGAGTTCTTGCCGTTCTGATTGATATTGAGAATCAGCTATTTCTTCATATTCTTCCACCATGCTAGTACCAAAAACCCTATGAACAAGTTAAAATAAATATATATATGAACACTAGTTTATTAGTGCCATATAAATACTTGATGTAACTAACAGATGAGTAACGGATAATTAACAACATTTATCTTCTGTTAGCCTTGACCAAGCAGCTCATATTTTATGCAGATTTGCTGTTGGAATCTTTTCACAAACTTCTATCCAGAGAGTTTGTTGCACCTCATCAAGGGCTGCTCCAAAGCAAGACCCTAATTCAAATACTTCGTAACACTTATCTTTTTCATTTGAGGTCACACCTGGATCTTCATTTCTCAAACTCCCTGTGTGCTCTTAGCTTCTCATCTTTACTTAGATTAAAAAAAAAAAATCCTTCTGTCTAACCACAAATGCCATTTGCTCTTTGACCTGCTCTGTTGGAGTAAAATGATTTGAACAAAGCTGTCTTGTCAATTGAAAACTGTTTGCCTTACAACACTAGATTGCTTGTGTTCAAACCTACCAGAGCTTTGATAACAGAATCAAAATTGGATTTTAGGAACAGCAGAGAGGCCATTCTGTTATTCTGGTTCACACACACCAACTATTACTGAAAATATGTACCTGGGGCATCGTGTACCATAGGGCTTTGCCAAGAGCACACCACTGCAACATCTGTTCCTACTAGTGCCTCATGTACTCCTCCTTTTGTTGCGTCAGTCTTGAGATGCTCGTATTCTGCTGTGCAGCTGCTGGCATTCCCATAACTGTACTCCCACCCCAAAACAAAGTGCTCCTTAAGTTTTGGAAAAATCAAATTGAGACTTTTTTTTTTTTAAGTATCTGAAGCATCCTGTGCAACAGGAAATTTATTCAACTACTGGGATTCGTAGCATTTCCAACTAACTTAAATATCAACTACTAGAATTTGTTTTCCAGTTACTGTTAGAATACATTAGTCCTCAGGGCAAGGAGGTAGAAATACAAAGCAAAACACTAAAGTTATTACCTTATAAGACTTAAAGGACAAAAGTGTTCTGATCCAAAATGCGAGATCAATTCCACCTGAAAAATAAAGAGTACTTAAAGACCTACAGAGTTAAGAATCCATTTAACACATGCATCCAATTTTGAATTTGCAAGCTATGTTTGCTTAAGGGATTTGCAGAATGCCCAAACAGAAAAGATCTGAAAGCTTTACTCTTGCCATGCATTTGAAAGCTTTGCTCTTGCCATGCACTAATGTGCTGGGCCACAGCAGAAAACACCCCAAGCCCTAGGCATGCAGCATTCCAAAAGAAGATATTTCTAACCTTTATGTACTTGATGAACATCTGAAGCGAGAGAAAGGAAAAGAAAAAAAATAGATGTCAGTACAAAGGCTGAACACATGCCACAGGCAACTACAGAGTTTTATTTTTTTTTAATTCAGTACTATAAATGCCTAAGGTAATAAGTTATGAAGGACAAAGTTATATTACTGCTTGATCTGCCTTAGGTAACCATGATTTCATTTAGTCCTTATACCTTGTAGATAGAAGGCAATGAGCAAGGCAAATATTTTATTAATGAACTGTCAAGTTTTGTTTGTTTGGGTTTTTTTTTGGAGGGGGGAGGGAAGGAGGGGGCAGCCCTGACACCAGACAGTATTGAATCTTGTTAAATTCATCAAGTATAATTCTCTTCCCATGCCCCAAAAGAGCAAAGGCTAAAGTGACTCGAGAGAGAAAAAGAAAAATCTAATTTCACAGCATACATTCTGTGTACTGCTGCTGCTTTAAGCTCAAACATGTTCCTGGTTACAGAAACACTTTTGGAAGAACCTGTGCAGAGCATCTTGCACAACATTTGGTAGTTCCATTAATCAGTATTTCTAGTGAGAACCTGCTTACGTGTTTATTTAATCTATATTAAATTCACACATAGGTAGACTGCATTTATTAAACTATGTGGACACTCAATGAAGGACTGTACTAATTTGCAAGTGAGATTAAGACAATAGTTTTCATGAAGTAACCCATACAAAAAAAATGCCCAATTTTATTACAATTCAGTTAAGTCATTTCAAACCATTGGAGAAACTGTGGATTGCTCTATAGGCTTGCTTACTTTTCATTCCTTAAAGCCAAAGTGTTACAATAATGATCCTTCAAAAAAGTTACCATGCTGTATTAAAAGGCAGAACATCACATCCTCACGGGAATTAAGTACTGAAGTATCTAGCATACTGCTGAAACTTCAGTGACAGTCAAAATTCTAGCTACCTTGAAGCATTAATTCAGCCAGAGAGCAGAATTGAAAGCAAAAATATAAAATATTTATCTTTGACTTGCAGACTCATGCAGGATTTCTGAGTATAGATGTTAAACAGATAATTATTCACAGCCATCTCTTGAAGAAAGTGCAAACCTTAATAGAGTAGTAGAAACTTAACAAAAAAAAAACAAAAAAAAAAAAAAAAAAAACACCCCACAGCAGCAAGGTAACATCTCACTGAGAATGGCTTAAAAAAAAAAAATCTGTATTTTATGTGAATTTAAAGCTCTAGTACATGTCAATATTTTCAGAAAAGCTTTTAACCTAGTCCAATTACTATATTGTTTATGCAGTTTTATTCTCTTTGAGTAAACCTACTTTGCTGCAAGCTACTTTATAGGGATCTTTTTCTCTTCAAATACAAGACAGTCATCTTTCTAGGCAGGAAAAATCTAACTTTAGTGGCTACCACACTGAAGCACAGTTGCTTTCCCTTTAAATTCTCCTAACTGCCCCAGAAAATGAGAAAGGCACTAAATCATACTTCTTTACTGCACTGATGCTTTTTTTTTTTTTTAAACAGATAACTGGATACATAAGAAAAGATGTTATGGCTCTCCCCATAGAGAGGTTGCTTTAGGAGGTTGAGCAGCAAGTGGAAGGCAATTTTACCTTCACCTTGGTACACAAAGATGCATGCCTTTCCTCCTCACCTCTCCCTTAAGTTAACACACACAAAAACCTTGCTTTTTCTAAAAATGGCTTGCAAACTACACACAGCAGAATGCAGCACAGAAGTAGAAAGCATGCACACTATAATCTGTACTCCAGGGAGTAGGAGTTTAAACAGATTACAAGTGACTTGAACAGTCTCATGTAGTGTGCATTTAAATAAATCTGAAAAGGTACATTTGTGAAGCTTACACATCAAAGTACAGACACACCAGATGTTATTTCTACTTGTATAAAATTTCATTCACACATATGTATGCATATTGGTAGGTACAGTCAAGAGAGAAAATAGGTTAATATTTTAAACAACTGTCCCTGAAGAATTATAAGAATTATTTCAAATACAACTTATTGCATTTGACATTGTCTAGATTCTTCTTAGTTCTGATAGTACTTGGGCACAGGGTAAATGCACGCTTTCCATCCTGCAAGTTACCACTAGAGGAAGCTAATATATTTGTGACCGACCATACATTTAACTGTTATTCTCCAGTCACATTAAAGCCATCCAAAAACTAGTGTAACTAGTCATAAAGCATGTGCTGATTCAAAGTTATCTGAATATCCTGCTATGTAGGGCACAGTTCAGCAAACATCTCCTTTCCCAAGAAGGATGGAATGCTTTTGCAATAGAAAATTACCTTCACATATTTTGCATACATCTGTTCATCTAGAGGAAAGCTTTGGACATTTCTCTCATCTCTGGCATGGAAAGTACCTAGTTTAATCCATTTGTTTGTTGGATACCTGAAAAACACAACAGTCAGCTGACAAAAATTCAAGACTTGGACTCCACTGCTTATGGACATCTGCTGAAGCATTCAAAACACTTCAAAGAATTATTTTGCCTTTTAATTCTGTGACATGATAGCTGCAGTGTCTTTTGTGGTAAAGTTGACAATGTGCAAAGAAAATTCATGTCACAGTATTATATTTTGCAAAACCACAAACATATACAGCTCATTTTGTAAAATCATCCATTTAGCAACTGCTCCCATTTAATTTTTGTTCAGAAGGTCACAATAATAACAAGTTATGACTACATACCTGTCACTGATGGACACCAGAAAGTCTTTAGGAGTGGAGGAGAATAACTCATGATTTGCAATGTCAAGTTGCTTTACTTGAATTGGTTCACAGAGCTCAATAACAAACCTTGAAGATGAATAGAAAACATTTTTAAAAGCACTTCACCCTGTGCAGTTGCATTCATCAATGCTTTCCTTTTTTTTTTTTTTTTTTAAACTGATTCTTTTATGGAGTATCAAAGTACACTACAGAAATCCTGACAAGGAGGCATTGCTTGATTTTTTTTCCCCCCTCAAAATCATTAGCATTAGCCATGTATCTATCTTAAAGTTTAGGTAGCACCTAGAGCTATTAAGAGCTTTATCCTTCCTATCCTTGAATGCAACATGTCACAGAACTGAAAAATACAAGTCACAAGCACACTTAAACCAATTGTGAAAGACCAGTTAACAAATGGTAAATTCCAGTGACACAACCTACAGCATGAAACTAAATTCTTTACTTGAACACTTGGTGCTTTATCTTCTGCAAGACTGTAATAAATAATACCATTCAAGTGGTGCAGTTAGAATGCAATCATGAGGCAAGGTAATGTTGACAGTGCTTGTTGGCTGATATATTCCCTGCTAACAGAGAGCAGACCGACTACACCATGCATTTAAAGAGGAATGGACTTCTTGCTATATATTAATGAACAATATTAGCTATCATACAGGCTGACTATGATTCATAAGACTAGTGTGCCCTGTATCTCACAACAAGATCAAAGACTTATCAGGAATGATGAAAGTATAACTGTCCCATTCATAAAAATGCCATACCACCTGCAACACACAACTCTGCTCAATGCTGTTATCAGGGGGTGGCTGTCAGGGGGCAGAACTAGCTTCTGCCTCTGTAAAAACTCAAGATACTGATGTTGCAGGCACTAGGACAAACAGGATGTTCTTAAGAGGGACAACTCTGTAATTCTGGATTAACTAGAAGCTTTATTACAGCCTTTTGCACAGCTGCCAAGATACTCCAATTCAATCATGTACCAATTCAGCCGAGGACACACTGCCAGTTACTGTTTTACAATATGCCATAAGTTCTGAACAATTCAATGAAGCAGACACATAGCATGGGCTGAAAACTAAATGCAGAAGGTGGACAGTATGTTTGCCTCTCCACATCCCAGAGAAAAAGTTTTGGTTGGTAATATTAGCTTGAAATTAGGAACCCCTAAATCAGATCTATACTGGCCACACAGATTCCCAGGTAAGTTTCAAGGTTTGATATCAAACAAAACTATAGTCTCACCACAGTATCCAGATTATTTGGAAATAGCAGAGGAGTAATAAAATGGTTACTGTAGTCTATCTCCAGACTAGAAGCACATTAATGCAGTCAGCCTGAGATCCAGAGTAACTGCATGGAAATTCACGGTGCTTCAAACATCCCTCTAAATCCCTGGAAGTCAGATTTGAAGACCACAGATAACCTTCAATGTTGATGTGATCTAGGACAGGTGTAGAGAATTTATTCCACTAAATTCAGGAAATGGTTTAACATGCTCATTCTGCTTAGACACTTAAAGACTGTTCTTGTTACATGCAACTTGGTCAGAATTAAATAAAAAGGTTCAACTATATAAAAGCATGTAAAAATACAAATGCTTAAGTGAATAGTTATTCCTTTAATCTTACATCTCAATATCAGAGAAACAATTCTATGGGAGACATTAAAATGTCTTCTGCTAGACTCACACATATACATTTCAAGCAGATACACATCACGAACATCAAGTCAGTCCCACAGGATATATGGACTACTGTAAGGATGGAAAACTAAATTAACTCCAACCAGTCAAGAAAATTGCTGTAACCCACCAGATTTTGGTACTGCATGGATTTAGCATATAAAGGTCCATGTTTTCCATCAGAATAGCTGAAGTGCTCTGAACAAAAAGAGAACAGTATGAATATTTTAACATGTATGGCAGATAATGCAGTGAAGTTTCTCTTCCCTCCCTCTAAAAAGTTTGATATTAATTATGAAATTTTACTGATATTAAGTTTGATATCAATTATGAAATTTGGGCTTACTCTGTGTAAGACTAAATGAGAATATATAGGAGACAGTATCATATATCTCTTTTAGACATTCACAGTTCATTTACTATGGCTAGCCACTTAATATAACAATATTTATAAATCCAAAATCATAATGAAGTCAAACACAAAAAAATCAAGGAGTACTTCAGAAGCCAGTGTTTCAAGTAAATATGCTTTGTACTGTTTCTTATGCAAGAGTAGAATAACATAGCTCATGCTAACAGTGAATACTTACTTTTGCCTCTGGATTAGCTGCCAGAATTTTGGCACCACATTCTACAGAGGCATAGTTATTTCTATTTTTCTGGACCTTTTTTGTGGAATGCTGCCCACCATTAGCAGAAGGATGCATTGACTGACCTATGAAACAAGAAAAAAACTTATTATAGCACACCATGCTCCAATCTTCATTCCACAGAACTGCTACTCAGTGGTTTTGTATAAGAAATGCTATAAAATACATCGTTTTAGTACAGAAATGAACTGCTGGACTTCATTCTGAACTCAGGTATTTTACTATTCAAATTCTAGAAAATGTTAGTCAGAAAGCTCATATTTAGACCAAAGGAATGAATCCTGAACTTACTCTTTTCTTTCTCTACTTCCATAACCTTCTTTTTCCATTCATCAAATGTTGGAATGTCTCCTGGGTCCTTTGGGGTCATCACAGATGTAGGGTCTATTTCTCCTGGTTTTTTGTAGTCTTTCTGCAAAAGAGAGCCACCACTTGGGAACGTTTCTCAATACCAACACTGAAAACAAAGATAAACCTCAATGCTCTTAAATATATATGATCAAATTCTACCCAAGTCAATAGGACATCTATCATTATACCCCTGCTGAAACAGCTCTGGGACAAGTCACTCCACAGTGAGACACACATATACTGATTTAGTTCTGCTCCATACACACACATTTCCAAAGGCACCAAAGACACATAGTTAAGCAGTACAACAGATTGGTGATTAATCCTCCTGCCCTTCCAGTTTGACTAACTGTTATTCAGATGACAGCACCAGAACTGCACAAAATGTTTATGGTGCAAGAACTCCAAATAAATACAGTGGCAACAGAAAAGCAGAGATAACTCATTTTTAACATTAGTGATCACTTGAGGTCATTATGTGTACTCAGTGGACAATATCAGTGACTGCTTACCTCCCTTTTTAAGTTCTCCGAAGCATTCAAAGCAGATTTTTGTTCATCTGCCCCCTTTTCAGCAGCTGAGACTTTTGACTCAAACTCAGATTTTGTCTTCTTTCCCTTGCCATGTGAAGAAGATATATTCTCTATATGCTGACCTGCAATGCTGAAAATTTACAAGTATTAGAGTCCTTAAAATCATCATATTTTTTGGTCATATACTGTCAAACACACAGAGATAGCCAAGCACATGCAAATGTTTATTGCAAGGCCAGGGCAGAAAAGAACAGTTACCTTTAAATTATTCAGTCTTACAACCTACTTCAATACTCACCTCTCTGCTGGACTGACAAAAGAGGAAGGCTCACTCTGAGGGTCAGCCTCAAGTATCCCACCAATATCACAGTCAGGTTCTGACTGCTCAGCTTCACTAGAGCTGACTACAGGGATATCAGCACGGGATTTTTCTATTGCACTGAAGGGAAAGAAATAATATGCTTTTTACCCTTCTGATAATACAAGTAACCCTGCTAATCAACTACTAAATTAAAGATCTTAAAAAAAAAAAAATCAACAGTCCAACAGAAATAAATTAAGACAACAGAATAGAAAAACAGATGCAAAACTAAGAAGAATGTCTGACACGCTAGACAGTTGTCATTCAAAGGGACCTTGAAAAGCTGGAGAAATGAGCAGAAAAAAAATAAAAGTCAGTAAAGGGAAGTGCAAAGTCCTGCATCTAGAGAGCAAAAACTGCACATACTAGTACAGGCTGGGAGACAAGCAGCTGAACAGCAGCTCTGGACATGGAGGTCCTTTGCACATAAAAGACATGGAGGTCCTGGTTAATGATAAGTTGACCACAAGGTGCCTTTGTGGTAAAGGCAGCAGATGGCACTCAGGGCTGCATTAGGAAGGTTCTGCCAGCTGGCCAAGGGAAGTGATCTTTCCTTTCAGCACTGATGTAGCCACATCTGGAGCACCAAGTCTAGTGCTGGGCTCCCCAACACAGCAGACATACTCAAACAGAGTTCAGTCAACGACCACAAAAACAATTAAGGGACTGGAGCTTTATGCACATGAAGAAAGGCTGAGACTTGGACAATTTATCCTGGAAAAGAGCATGTTGTGGGGAGAGGGCAGACCTTATCAGTACATATAAATATCTGATAAGAAGGTGTAAAAAAGACCGAGGCAGACTCTTCTCAGCAGTGCCCAGCAATGGGATGAGAGGTAATAGGCACAAACTGAACCAGAGAAATCCATCTGAACAGAAGAAAACACTTCACTGTGAGTGTCATTTAAAACCAGAGCAGGCTGTCTTAGACTGTAGAGTCTCCATCCTTGGAGATGTTCAGACACTGACTACACACAGTCCTAGGTATCCCCTTGCATCAAAAACTCATTCCCCTTTCACCAGGGGTTCCTAACATTCCCAATTCAGGATCGAATCTAGCTAAACCTGTCTGCTATCTCAGGAATGAAGTGGCACAACAGTATGTAGGCGAGTCAGCCTGACCTCTCTTCCACTAGATATTTCTGCTGGTGTAAAAATGGGGGTAATCCAGCAGACCAGGATTTGAGCTTTATACAAAGAGCTCAGACTTGCTAGATAATCTGCCCACTGCTTTAATTCCTCACCAGAAATGATGCTCGCCAAGAGGAAAGTCCACCTAGATGCTCTTTAGTAGCTGGAGTAGGTAGAAGCAGGGGAAGTTGGACAAACAGTTTTGACTTAACAGGTTTCTTGCCTTCCCCAGAGCAGGGATGACTTTCACATTGATCTAGAAGGTTATTAACCAGATCTAAATAAAGGTCCTTATTCTGTCTCCTGAATTTCACCATAAACATTCACCAGCAATAATCCAGGTTAATCCAGTATCCTAAGAGCTCCAAAATGCTTTCTTCCCCTCACAAGCGTAACAGCATGCCAGCAACTTAAAAGGCAATCTTGATTTTCTCACTGCTGTCATCAGAAGCAGCAGGAACAAAGAGCAGGATCCAATTTTGGTACCTTTCATATCATAAAGTGTTGGGGGGGAAGAAGGGGAGGCAGAACCATACAAAGGCATTCAAGACATTTTTGCTATGAAACAAAGTCTAACAAGCCCTACCTAATAGAGCTGGAATTTGTTATACTGATATGAATTACCTTCCAAAACAGGAAGAATGCAGTCCAATTAAATGCAGCTATTCCAAACCTAAATTGTTATAGTCAAACTCTATATTCTAACTTAACAAAATACAGTATTTCCTGCATATTGAAGTTAATTTGTTCAGAAAATACACTCATTACTATTTAAAAACAAACTGAAGTTTGGGAACATAGAACAGTGCACGCCTTTATTCATGCAAGTGGTACTAGTCTCAGAATACCATTGCCAAACATTAATCCATTAGGTTCCCCAAACATATATATATATATTTTTTAACTTTCTTCCTAGCTTCAATCTTCAGAGTTTATCATTCAAGCTTTTCTCAGTTATGATAGTAAGACTATTTTCAACAGCTACAAGATAAAAAGAACTACAGTATCTTAAAGCCAAATGCTTTAAGACTAAGAACTGGCAACAATTTCTATTGTAATGAGACTAAACTTGGTAAATACAAAAAGTCTATCAAAAAAAGTCTCTTATTACTAGAATTTATTTCAGTCTGCTGCAAGGGCTTGAAAAAAATGGTGCAAGTCTCAGCCCTAACTAAAAGAACTAAAACAGCCTTAATGGATTATGGCACTTATCACTGATGTAAGACCACATTTGCAAAGGGCAGAAATTCTAACATTTAAGACTCAAGGGCTCTCATAGTACAGATGTTCCACCACATAAATACATTAGATGTTTTTCCCCTCTTTCACAGTAGCTGCTAGACCTGCTAATGGCAACAGCACGGTGCTTTAGACAATACCCAGCTCTTACTCCAGACACTGAATCGAGTAGAATGATGGCACATTGCACTAGCACTGACACCATCAACCAAAGCACAGGAAAAGAACACAAGCAGTCAGCAAAAAAAACCTACCACCCTCTCTGTAGTAAAGCTGAATAAGTAAAAGCACCAGACTAAGTGTTATTCTCTCAAAGACAAAACAATAAAGATAAAAAGCTTACTCAGGCTGCGAGACTGGAGGTATCTCTGAGGTAGCTGAACTGGAAGTGTTTTCAGTGCTTGCAGCTATGCTGGATGAAGCTTCATTTAAATCTACTGAAGGTGAAGACTCAGCTTCAGGCTGGCTTGCTTTGCCCACTTCTGCAGTCTGTGAAAACATTAGCGATGAACATAAGTTTTTGAAAGTTTGGATAGGACAGATGTTCATAGAATAATTACTAGCATAGAGTTTAAACAGTTCAGTAAATCATACTTCCAGTACCAATGTACCTGAAAAATTGGACTACAAGAAATCACACACTTCAGACAGTTTTTCTTTCCTCATAAACCTATCTGGTACTCAGTGCTACACTGAGGCAGCAGTAACACTTCTTTAGACTCAAAATCATAGCATAAAAATATTAGGAAAAAAAACATATATGCAACAACTTCTTCAACCATGCATCCCTACAAAACAGTAGCCAAGAGAACAGGCCCAAATAGTTCTGCAAGTGAAATATACAATTAGGTTCTGTTAAAATATCACTTATATTTAGTATTTTCATCCTAAGTCTTTTGATTTTGTTCACCTACATAAAACCCATGCAGAAGTTCTTTAGATAGAGGACCAGTATGACAACATCGTATGTTAGCAAAGGTAGGGATGTATGTGTTTATAAGGGTGACGTGCATGTAAGGACATCCACACCTACAGCATCCAATTTTAATTTAACTTGGAAAAATGTAGTAGGTACCTTTAAATACTACATTATTCTATTACTTGTGCACATTGGAACTGCAAGGTCTGTTAGCTCATGGGTATTCTCCTTCATTGAAAACATGAGTCTCAAAGCAATCCTACATGCAAGTGAAATGTGACAGACAAAGAGCTTTAGACAATGAAAATTAAAGACTCCAAAATCACAGAAGCATTTGAAGAATGTACAGACAGAATAATGAAATAAAGGCTTACCTGGTCAAATTTTGTAGAGTCATCAAGTATCTCTTCTGCTGAGTAACTTTGTTTACTTGTATCTGTATGTTCTGAAGGCCGCATTCCAGTAGAACTAGCCACTTCCCCCTAGTTTATGAAAAGATAAAATTATAGTAAAAAATGCAGTAAAACAAGCTTTCTACCCTGACAAGGACTTAGCTTTGGTACAGACTAATCTAAATATTACCTTTACAACCACTAGAACTTAAACAGAAAATTAAGTCACGCAAATCTTCAGAGCAACAGTCCATATATGTTTAAATTCTCATCTGTACAAAGCCTACAGCAAGTTCAAACAGTTTAGATAAGTCTTGACAGACAAATTCAAGATTGTCTTAACATGGTCTTTGTGCGCTCAGACAAGTTAATCAGCCTGCTCTATCCTCCCACAGGTTCCACTGTGGACAAACACTCTCTATGTCCATGCTGCTCAAAATAAGAAATCATTTTTAGACAATTTAAAATACAATCACTTGAAAGAGAATGCCAAAGTGTTACTTTGTAACATTTCAGTTACAGTCATCACAAAACCAGAATAACTTCAAATATACTGCAACCTTTTAAAACAAGCTTCACTTTTACAACTAAATATTTACTAGGATTTTCAAGTGCAACAAATTCAGAGATGAAAAATGAGTATGTACTTGAAGAAAGAGTTTTTAAAAAGGAGAGCATAGAATTTACAATAGTTTGTACTTGTTCCTATGAAATTCTCTAAGTAGAGCAACTACAAAATTAGACATTTTAGAACATTCTCTCTGATACAGTACTTCATATTCTTTGTTTTAAGGGCAAACTAAAATCCTGTGCTATACAAGATGTTATACAAGATCACATGATCATAACAGCGTGCCATCTTAACTTGATAGGGTTAACGTACACACTGGAGGAACAGCAAGTAGGAATCTCTACAAGGAAATCTTCAAGACAACAACATTGTCCCCCAAATATTAGGTCACATCCTAAATGCTAGGATTAAATCCCATCAATACCTCCAAGAAACAAATGACCTAGGGAAGCCTGAACAGGGGCTGCAAGACTGCTCCTTCTTTAGCAGGATATCTCCATAGCTTAGCCAAGAGCAACAGGCACGTGCGTTTTAAACAAAAGGAAAAGACAGATAAAGGCAGACCTAAGCAACACATTTTAAACCTCTTACTTAGAATAGCAATCACTGAGGCCGATTAACACAGCACAGATGCAAATGATATACTGTGACCATGACATATGCAGGCCATCACCTTATCAAGGTCTCAGGAGATCCACATGCAATCCCTAACATTTTTTTCTGGTAATTCCTGACACTCAAATAAAAAAAAATGCATTACCATTATAGATTATTTTTAAATGTCCAGATATATTGTCTCATAATAGCAAAAGCCTTTAAGTAAAAGAAAACAAGAGCTCAAAAATAGTATCACAGTTCACAGAACCACTGAGTACATGAAAATTCTAACAAAACACTAAATGAGTCAGTGCGAGCACTTTTTAACATCGAGTTATTTAACATCATTTATTTAGCATACCTTTTCTTGGATATTTTCATCGTCGTTTGCCAGGGCACAGGCCTCACCTGGAGCATATTGCACTGCAGATGAAAGACTTTCTTTACAAAACACATGCCAAACAGGAAGCCTGTTAAAGAACAGGAATACAAAATAATAAATAAAACCTTATTTTAAAATTAAAGGAATTTCTTCAACATTGCCTCCTACAGCCTTTTTTCAGTTGTTTCTGAGGTACCAAAAAAAATAAAGCCATATGTGTACAGTTTACTGGTTCTCCTTTATCAAAGCTATTAAAGGACATAAGAAATGAAAAATAAAGTATGCACTAAATACTTACTACTTCCAAAAGAAAGCATCACCAGGTTGTTACTGGGGTCCTATGTCACACAAAGCAGAAGTCGACAAACTAGCTATTTACTGTAAGTTAAAATGAACTTTGAGTCAACTTTATTCTTTGCCGCAAAAACATTATATCTTTAGAAGCATTTATTATCAGGGAAAATGAAACAAAACATGAAGAATTAAGTCCATTTTTATCCCTTCCACCGTACACACTATACCTAAGTAAATTCTATATTATTGGAAGTATCCAACACAACTTAAGAGATTTAATAAAAGTGTATTAGAGGAGGTCTAAAAACACAGGTATAGGTGGCAAACTATATGCTGCTTTAGCTATATATTACACCATGTCTTCAGAGATTTGTTTTACATTTTCGTCCTTGAACAGTTTCCCTGAGAACTGCTGGATGCAGCAACTTTTTTATGTGAAGAGATCTGACAAGCAAAAGCCCAGCCTTAGCAGTCAGTCATGACAGCAACAACATTACTAGGCTGAGATTCGCTTATACTACTGGGACTAGTTAGTTTCATGGTGAGAATTGGAGTTATCACCTGTCTCAACAGCTTGAAAAACCTCTTTACTGAAAAGGGCATTACAGCATAACTTCCTCACTAAGAAGGAAACCCCCTCTATCTATTGCAGTCCCACAGGCTAAAATAAACTCTAGTCACAAATTATATTTTAAAACTATTGCATCCAGCTCCAGCAGGTACAAACTGAAAGTCTGACTTCTGTCACACAGAAGCCCCCATACCAAATCAGGCCTACAATAGTCAGGCGAGTTTTGCAGCCGCTAGTAACCAACGCATCAAGACGTGCTTGCAGCTGAACAATGTCTCAACAGCAAGTACATGCAAGGCAGAACATACACTGCTAAGCCTCACCTTAGATCCTAGCAGAAATATCTCACATCAGACAGAATACATTCATTACAAAATGTCCAAAGTTAAACACTTAAATCACACTATTTTTCCACCTCGTGACTTTCTCAGCTTTGTGCTCAGTGCCCTTCAATGAATGCACCATTACTCTTGGGCAAAACCAGGAGGAAGGGCAGTTCTCACACAGATTCCTCTGCCCTTCATAGGGGCCAGGAGTACTTACTAGGGATGAAAGAAGCACTGAAGCTTTTATATGTATCTATATATGCACACACTACATATACACACACATATATTTATATTTTGCAAGGAAGAAAGGAGAGCACTACGTCGCCAGGGTGCAGCCAACCGTAAATCTGAGCTTTTGCTGTTGAGAGAGAAACTTGTTGCTCTTCTTTCATGTACATCAGCAGGAAAAGCGTTAGCAACAAATTAGGCAGGTCTCTTCCCACCAGAAGAGCAGGAAGCAGCTGTCTAGAAGGTGTGTGATCTGACATGCTATTCTGGAGACGTGGCAAGGCAAACAACATGGCCCAGTTCTGTCCCACCCACCACCGTGCCTCAGCAATTCCTCTTCTGTAACAGCTTTCCTCCAAACCAAATATAAGTCCTCAAAACAAGCATGAGCAGCTACAGTTGGTGAAAACCATGCACTGAACACTAAGGATATAAAACCACTTGTAACTGCATATTATAGCAGTTGACAATAAGAGGTGAGGACATCCATATATCTTAAATTTGCATCTCACTCTGTAGCTGCTTCTTCATATTGAAATTTCCACTGAAACCCTGCCTTATCCTAAGCATAACATACATACTTAAAAGGACATCATTAAATGTTACCAGACTTTAAGGCCTATTCATGTCTTAGCTCACACTCAATTCCCCTACCTTTCTGAATAGTGATTTCAGTCATTCTATAAAGAAGTTCTCATGATCTTAATTTCAGTAACTTTCTGAGCTCCCCTTACTGCCATAAAGAATCCCTTGTTCTTCACAAAAATGTAAGATCAAAAACACAAGATTATACAGAGCATACTGTGGCTTAATTCACCCTTTCTATAAGATAACATTTATGTGTGTGCAGTTTTGCTTGCTCTAAGTTAGGATCTTCACTGAGCTGTGCAGAATCACATTAAGCTCCTTAATGTAGAAAAGGGAATATATCATTAGTGTCAACAGTTCACAGCATTTTAAAATGTGAGGTACACTTTCACAATAGCGTTAATAACTAGCACCTATAGTTATGAAATGTGTTCAGCACAAAAGCATGGCACTTCTTCCTTGCTTTATGCACAACAGGACATACATACTTCATTAGCAGAACCAGAGCTTTTGGAAAAATGCACAGTTTGATGGTTAACAGATTTAAGCTAGTCTGACATAAGCTGTGTCCAATATCCAATTTACTTATTTTCAGAAATTCTTCTCAGCCTAATCACCCAAATCCAACATGATACCTCAAGTCTGCTAAAAGCCTTCAAGGCAAGGGAGGGGAATGAGAATTTTTTTTGCACCGATGCACGCACACACACCGAAAGCAGCGGGCCCCTCCTGGAACAGGAGATTCAGAGGAAAGGATGTATCACCTGGCTGCTGCCATTAAGCTCTGACAGAGTATGACAGATGCCAACTCAAAGAAAGCAAGACCCCATGGAACTAGCCATTCTGGGGGAAGTCATATTGATTACCTTACCATGACTGCTATTTCTTTCTGCTTTTTCTCCACTTTATTTCTGTGTTCCTCATATTTAACAGGCTTCTTTTACTAGAAAAGACTGATAAATGACACAGCCTTTAATAAGAACCTGGTCAAATGGCAAGTCCCCTCTTAAGTCTTTCAGTATAACCAAAAAGACACACAAATGTGCAAGGCTAAGTGTTTATTTACTGAGTGCAGTATTTGCCTTGAGTTCAGTAAAGGCATTTAATACCTCCAATGAAAACACAGCAGCTTCTTACACCTCTATGTAAGAATATAGCCTTCCCTTCCTCAAAAGCAAAGAGTGATACTCTGATGCCAACGTGGAAGTAAGCAAATTTAGTGCCCAAATAGTATCCACTATTAATCACTAGACAGTGATTTCTCAGGCTCAATGCATATTTTCAAACAGGAGGACAGTGACAAAATATTTCAGAGACCGTTCCAGATGCGTACTAACATTTAATTACTTTTACAGATATAGAAATTTAATTTTTGCTAAGTATGCCTCAACTAGCAGATACTATTTAATCTTATACAGAACAAAAGTATAAGCAGTAGCCTTTTAGTATCATCATCAATGTTGTTTAAAAACTATTTTCTCAAACACTCCATGATTATTTAAACTCTATATGCACAAATCTAAAAGCAAGGGTTGCAAGCCCAAGATTACAAACAGAAAAAACAGATCTTTACTCTTTGCAGGGCAGGCTTATGCTGAGCTTCTATAGGAAGCCAAATCAGAATGGTACAGTACACTTGTTGATTGCTATAGGAATTATATATGGTCTGCTGATGGCTGTTAGGGCTTCTAATCTGACCTGAATAAAAGTTAAAACACAGGTTGCTTTGAAATTGCAGTATAGGTTTCATCTGAAAGTATCCAGTTTTTAATTTGCTTCAAATTCTTGAAGTAATTGTGAAAGAAGATGCAGAAGACTATCAGAGACAGCACAGTTATCATTAATGTGCTTTGATAAGGAAAAAGTAAAGAGTAAACTGCCAGGGAAAAACAAAACAAACAAAAAAATGCATCAAACAAGCTACAAGATGCCTAGAATTAAAAAAAAAAAAAAAAAAAAACATGATCATAAGCAGCATTTTGTGCTCAATTTGGTCTTACCAGAAAAAAAACTCTAAGCTTTCCTTTTCAAACCCTGACATACACGGAAGATTCAACAAGCTACTCAATTGTTTGCTCAAATTCTCCCCAAATAGGATGCGCTTTTAGACAGCCGAGAGCTAAGCAGTTAAAAACAGGTCAAAGCTAACACCTGCAAGACAACAACTGTAATCAATTGGAAAATAAAGTTATCACAAGGATCCCAATTATCAGGTCATCGCTACATGCAAACGAACATCTCTTTCTCTCTCCATGACTATCACCCGCATTTTCTGCATCTCCAGGGATTGTATTACGAACAGGTGCAGATGCACCATACCCAGTTGGCTATCCCAGAGTGAGAATGAAGATGTCACTGTCTGCTGTGTGACACTTCTCTGTAGAAACATTCACAGGAACAGTTTGGAACAGGCAGTGCTACAAAAAGCAAAGAACAGGTACATGTTTGTTGGTTTAAAAATTTATCTTCTTGATTACAAAATAACTTATTCAGATTAATCAGTTAAAGGGCTAGAAAAGTTGTAAAAAGGTGAGGAAGGCAGTCTGCCTTTCAGCTGCTGGGCATGCAGGAAAGAGGCAGGAAAGCTTCAGCCTCTCAGTTCATTTCTTACTGCTTTCCCTTAACCACAATGTTCCTACATTCCACATGCACACACACATTAAAAAAAAAAAAGCCCTTCCCATTCTTTGCAAAGAATGGGCTCTCTAGCCTCCTTCCTGACTGGAATGCTATACAGACAGTTACTTCATTCATTCAGAATAGACCATTACAAATGCTGCTGAAAAGCCAAATTTCATAGCTTGAGACAGTGAAATTCCAATCTTCCACTTAAAATGGCTTCCACCATCTCAGATGCACCAGAACATAAAACTGACCATAAGACAAGGTTACATTTGCACCACACACTTCATATTTAACTGATGAGCTGATTACATTTATAGGGTAAAATGCCAGCCATGCATCCCACCTTTAGACACGTATTTTTCCTGCACCCTTGATCCAATCCAGTGATTGTGTGGCCACATACCAATTAACTTTGGAGGATAAAGTGATAGTTAGGTACTGCATACTTACCGTGCAAATAGGCAAGAAGAGAAAGGGAGAACAAAATTCGTTGGTGACAGTCCACAGTTAAATAATAAGATAAATAACAGAAAACAAGGCTGAAGACTAAAACTGGAAACCTCTTCCTTCGGTGCTAGCCATATCAGTCTCCTCCTTACCTAAAGGAGGGTCATATCCCAGTCATCTCTACAGTCCCATAATTGTGTACTGTTTTGACACAGTGCCCGTAATAGACAAAATCCTGTATTTGATGTTGCTTTATGGTATGCACCTAAAAACACTGCTCTTCATTCTCAGAATGAGTATCTGGGTACACAACTTAAGACACCCAAAGCAGTACAAATTCCACAAAATGCTACCAACTCTAGTCCTCAAAACGTGTCCATCTTGAAGGTCTCAGAGGAGCGTGAAGTTCCTAGTCATTCTTGGCAACAGAGAATGTTGCAACACTGCACTGAAGGCTGTATACTGACAGTCCTCCTGCATTGTCCAGCTCTCCCCTGACTCTTGCTGCAAGAATTTGGGGAAAAAAAAATCTGAGGTGAAAAAAAAAAGAACTGTAAGTATTGACCATCAAGATAGTGGGATAGTGGGAAAACTGTGAAACAGGCATCAACCAGATGCTTAAATTAATTACCTGTGCTTAAACTTTAAGGCCTTCAGGGCCTGTAGTAATGTTTTCTCTCACCATCTGTGCTGGATTATTTTGAGTAGTCAGAACCTTCCACTGACATCCTGACCAAGGCAAGTAATTTATACCTTTTTTTCAGTCACTTCAGACAGACTTCTTTGCACTACTTACTAGCCTGTTACACCACCACGCTGCTCAATATTTTCAGCAAGAATGAAGACACTTTCTTCAGTGATTTGCAGCTCTGTGTTACCATGTTTTCAGATAAAAGGTACATTGGTTTTCATGCTTAAAAATTATGCTCTTTAAGCACAGGGCTGTTAGCGAGTCTGCTATGAAAGTTTTAAAGGAAGCTGCACATTCTGCTCTGGAAAGAATCATAGACTTTGCTAAAAGCTGAATTCGTAATGGAAACGAAAAACAAAAGTTAGCAAAAACAAAAGTCAACCAAAAAAAATCTGTAAAGTTACTTAGTGAAGAAAAACACTAAAGTGAAGCAGAAATGACAGCTTAGAGAGGCATTTCAGGAAAAAAAAGTGCAGGAATATGTGCTTGACTTCAGCAACAACCAGGGCCTTAACACAAGAACACAGCAGCCTCACAAAGAGGTGAATAACATTTTAGCATATCAGTCGCATAACAAGTAAACAAATTTGAAGTTTCTAGGACAAACCTTCTAGAAGATGTGACTTGAAAGTACTTCATTGATTTTCAAAGAAAAAATTAGAAGTTAAATATTCAAGAACTGATTGAGCCAAGGACTTGTCTTTAAGAAAATAGCAGAATTTCAGCTTGCCCATAACCTACTCACATTGAAGGCACTGTAAGCTAGGCATATTCAAATTTGATTTTAGAGCACAGGAGTTAGAGCAGTTGCCTCAGCCTTAACTGCAGGGCAAAGATTCAAGCAAAATACTTCTTATTTTGAAATCAGATGCCTGAAACAAGTCTTAGTTATACAAACAGTGCAAGTCACTTAATTTCTTCCTGCCATAGAATACACACACAGTGCTTATTTTAGTGTCAGTCTTTTAAACAGATCAAAGTAAAAACAAGAAGAGAATCAGCAGACAAGAGCTTGAACCCCACTGTAAGTTATACTAATAACTATCCAGAGCACTAGGGCAGCCTCTCAAACATAAAGTAGGTATATTTTATCTTGTTAAAATACATATATAGATGCATGCTTAACCTGTCAGAGGGAGGAATACAAAGCACAAGGGAAAAAAAAATCTACTCTCTCCCTTGTAATTGTATTTAGGTGTTAGCCCTGGCTATGGCATTGACCTATTTTGACTTTTAGAGTTTACAGGGTACATTCTCATTATGGCTTTCCAAGTCAGTAAAGCTACTACATGAAGAATTTCCACCAGAAAAAGTCTTACTCTACTGCTGTAATATATTCTCAAAGTAGCTATAACTAAAGGATCCTAACACGCCCATGCATTTAATCCCCATCTTCCTTTTATTTCTAATTGTAGAACTGGGAATGATAAAATGGTTCACAGAGCTAACTAAATCAGGATGTGCAAAGCACTGGTTCTGCCATGAAATCAATCACAGAAACACAAATTAGGGCACGCGTGATTTCTTTATTAAATTTACATCTAACACTTTGAAAGTGCAGTTTTTGGTAGGCGAAAGGGAACTTCACAGCAATCTATACATGCTATTGTTTAAACTACTGTCTAAGCTGGTCTCAGTTCAGGCAGCAGTTCTACTATTATAAGCTTCTAAATCCATACCACTTATTTAGCTCTCTATATTGTCAAATAACAAAGTACTGTGAATCTGAAGAGTGTTTTTCTATTATTATCACCCACACAAAGGAACTGCAAAGGCTAAAATGCTTTGTGCAGATTCAGAACAACAGGAGTCATTTGTGTACAGTCAGAGCTCCAAGCTGTACAGATGTGTATTATTTTTAGAGCAGTATACTCCTAAGTTTTACCTCCATCAGAAGTACTTCTCTAAAACCAGACAGCCAACCCATTCTTTTGAACTGTTTGGAACAACATTGCTAGGAACAACATTACATATCAACTATGTGATTTTACACTCCCAAAGGAATGTAGCTTCCTTTTTTCCTCCCCAAATTCCCATAGTGTCCTTATTGAAAGGGGACAGCTAAGTAAATAACTAAACCCAAACTTCGGCCGGTCCACCGATTTCCTAATGCCCAACAATTATATTCAAGCTACCAGGATTTTATATATATAGATATATATATATATATATCTATATATATAAAAATTCAGTAAGAAGAGTCAGGTGTCTTACAGTCCATTTTAACCAGTTGATTTTTTTTCCACTGCATCAACTTATTTAGGAAGCTTTATGCCCACCAGCACTACCATTTTAAGTTTAATTTCACCAAAATACCAACACAAAAAACATACCTATCTATCCAGGAATAAAACAGTACAGGTTTAAAAAAAAACACCAGAGTCCAAGTAGCTTACAGTACTTATTTTCCAGTGGTTCTACTTTCTCTCTTTACATTTCCCTCTCCTTGTTTTTTGTTTTTATTTTGATCCTCTGTTGTAACAGACCAGTTTCATCCACAAAAAAGAATGAGCTTCTCTTACTAGCACCAAATCCTTTGAAGAATACATTTCAAGGCAACTAAATTTAAAAAGACCTGGCAGACTCAGTTATGGGGATATGCCAACATTTGTAACAGTTTTAAGCAGCAAGTCACAGTCTTCCACACTTACTATTTAAAGTTTTTTAGTGACTTTCATGAAGAAGATTTGATGATTTTTTTGGAAATAAGTAACAAATACATCACAACTCACCATGCTACATAGCTCAGCAACCAGACAGGGATTAATAGGCTCAGAGACTTCCCAATTACAAGTCTGACATGGCTACTGAAATCAAAGAAAGCCTTAATGCTGTTCTGTAAACAGATGAATTAAGTCTGATATGAATTACCATTTGGACAATGGACTTAAGAATTAAAGTCACAGTCCTCCTTCCATATTAATCCATCTACCAGCTCTTTAACAAAAAGGAGAGAGTGCGAGCAGGGCGAACACACAGCCTGAACAATTTCTCGATAGCAAAAGCTATTGATAGTCTAATGCAAGCTATAGACCAGACAAGACACAGCTTGAAAGCACAATCTCTTTTTAGGAGAGGGAAAAAAAGCACATCTTCCAACGATAGTTAGTTAAATATGATATGATTTAAACCATATGGGAGCAGATGGCTTATTTTTCCTTGAAGTTACCTGTTAAAACACATTGAGAACACAACAGATTACTCTGATCAGCTAGTTATCATTAAACAGGGAACACTTCCACTTACAAAGCGCCCTAATGCATAGCAAATAAAACCCAAGGAAAGATTAAAAACAAACACAACAGCAGTTCTCTGGAGGGTTGCCTCAGGTTCACAGCTAATTTAATCAAATCAATTTAGCCAGAAACTTTTCTCTTTTTACATTTCTCCTAAATGTAATAATGACAATTGAGCTTTGAAGACTCACTGTATTCTCTCCTGAAAAAAAAAAAAAAACTGTGATAAAGGGAACTAAATCTGGTCTGAGACTGTTTGAACCTATTTATACAAGTTTCAGTATCAGTTTTGCAATTGTTTCTGTATCCACAGTCTAATGGAGCACTGTTAAAGGGGCTTCCCCTTGTCCATGTCATCAGAACCAGCAAGGCTAAAATATTTACATATATATATATATATGTGTGTGTATATATATATATATATATACACACACACACACACATATATATATAAAACTTAAATGACAAACACATATATCTATTAAAATATTTTTAAACTAGAGTATTTAAACATATTCTCAGGAAACATTAATATAACACATTAGTACACAGCATTCTTTTTTAATAACTGTTGCTGTTTAGTTTTTCACATTTCCAGTTTGCAGCTCAAACTGGCTACAACTTCTCAGCAAGTCACAAAGTTCAAAGCAGGTCAAACTTTTTGAAGAAGTTTTAAAAAAATGTCGTGCAGAAATATATTCTACTTCTTGGGGCACGATAAAAGTCACACTTTAAAGAAGCTTAAAAGCCAAGTAAAGGAAAGATGCAATGACAAAATACGGCCAAGAGAACACCCCTAGACGATCTGACCTGTGCAAAACGGAGGGCAGCTTAGGGAGATTGTAGCCACAGATCTTTCAGACAACACAAGCAAATCTGAGACTGAAAGGAGAAGAAAGCAACAAAGCTTCCTACAGAAAGCTCAGGCTGAAAGAATGTGTAAAGAAACACACAGTGGAACTCTAAGATCCCGATACATCTGGAAAGCAGCTATGAAGAGGGCATGAGCTTCCAGAAGCAAAACAAGTGACTTAAATATATTATTATTCACAAAAAAAATTCTTTTTAAGAGCTACCTTCCCAAGCCCACCCTCCCTTTCCCACGGGACTGTATGTTCCCAGCATTTCAGCACCTGCTCTTCCCCAAACCGCAGCATTCTCCTTCCCCAGTTACACGTTTCTCCCCCTCCCACGCCGCGTATGGCCCGTGCCTGGCGCTCCGGACCCCTCCGCCACGGCCCAGGACAGCACCTGGGGGTCCCCCCTCACCAGCGGCGCGCGAGCGGGCCCGCGGGTGGCACTCACCAGAGCACGGCGCAGAGGAAGAGGCAGGAGCCCAGGGCCAGGAGCCGGCGGGGCGGCTCCTTCATCGTCTCCGCCGTCTGCTTCCCGCGGCCGCGAAGAGGCGGCGCATCCTCCTCCCCGGCCCAGGGAAACGGTGGCAGCGGCGGCGCGGCCGTTAACGCGGCCCCTCCCCCCGCGCGGAGCGGCACGGCCGTTACTGCCCCCCTCCCCCCGCCCCTCCTGCCCTCACGCGCTGAGCTGGAAGGATACGCGTCACCCGCCCCTCGCCCCCTGACAGCCCCGCCCCCTCGCCCCGTGCGAACCAATGGGTGGCGCACCTGGGGCTGGCCACGCCCATCTCTCCGCGTCATGAGGGCGGCGATTGGCTCCTTCTGGGTGCAACAGTGGCGAATCGGGGAGCGCAGCCGCTTTCCCCGCCCCTGAAAGGACCTGTCGTAGGCGCCCGCCTGAAACGATCCGTTAAAGGGAAAACTGCCATAATAGTGAATAACGGCTGGCAACACAGCGGGCCTGCGGCGCGCGGGAAAAGGGAGAGTGTCACCAGCTCCGCCGGGGCGGGCATTTGCAATAACGGCGCTCTGCCATGACAGTTTTTTTTTATTATTTTTTGTCAGGCGTCTCCCTGGACAGCCCCAGGCAGGCAAGGGCCGATTGGTGGCAGCCGAGGCCCTCGGCGGAAAACTGTTCCTTGTGGGGAGGGGGGGAAACAACTCCATCTCCCAGCAGGCAGCGCGGGGCGGCGCGGGGGCTGCCGGGAGTTGTAGTTCCGGGAGGGCGCTGAGAGCGCCGTGCCCCCTCCCCGCCGCCATGTTGCCCCGGGGGACAAGGCAGGCGTCACCTCCCGGAGCGCCGTGAGGGGCGTTGCGAAACGGCCGAGACTCGCGGGTGACTTCGCCACGGGTGTGACAAAACGTGAGGCAGTGGCCTCGTGAACACGCGGCGAGAGCGGTCGGGGCGAGAGGGCGGCAGGTTCCCCAGCTCTGCGCCCTCCTGCCACGAGGCTCCTCCATGAAGGGATCTAGGCCCCATGGAGCTGCTTCCCGCTGAACGTGCTCCAAACACATTTTCTTTAGCTTGTTGATAAACAACTTTCTCCTGAAGAAAATGTTTCACAAAAACACACGCTTCTAGGACAGTCAGAGGCTGCCCTTTTTTTTTTTCCCTCCTCAAAAAGTGGCATACCCGAGAACTGGCTGTGTTTTGGCTCCTGAGGAAGCCGTCTCAGACCTGGGACTCCACTGGCGGCTGCTCAGCGCGTGGAGGTGCCCGGCCGTGGGGCTGGGACTGAGGGCCGTGTGCGGAGCCCGCTCCAGCCGCGTCACCGATGGCTCAGCGGTGGCCCAGGGACACGCGGCTCCAAGCACCTCTGACAACTCCGCGCTCAGGTCCTGTCACCCCGGGAGCGGGGACCAGCCCAACAGGTTCCAGCAGCGCGGGAAGTCCTGTGCACGCCGCAGAAAAACGCGGTGAGAAACTGCTTCAGGCACCGCTGGGCGTGAGCCTCCACCTTTGTCACACTGACAGATTTCAAGGGATTTGGTGCCCTTGTAGGGGGGGAGTGGAGAACTGTGATCGTGTGAGCATTGGGTGCTCCTTGGGGACCTCCTGAGTGGAGATGCGGCCCCAAGGACACAGCCAGACCCCACTGGGTCCCACAGCATCTCCTGCTCAGGACAGAGCCAGCGTGGACATCCTCTGTGCCGGGCAGCAAACTTCCCCCTGCCCCAGGGGAGCTGCCTCGGAAACTCCCCTCAACTTCCTCAGCTCCACCAGAGCCTGTGGGAGCCCACAGCTATTTTAACCACGTGCCCCCCCAATCTTTCCCCAGGATGAGGACGATACCACTAGACGCAGAGCAACACGAGCTCGCCTGCAGCTCTCCCTGCCCCGCAGGAGGCACAGCCTTCCTTCCCGGACATCTCCCAGCCTGTGTCACCTCTCACGGGAAACGCTCCGCTGTCACCTTCCCGTTGGAGTCAGCGCCGCGTGCACGTACGGGCGATGCCAGGCGAGGTGTTGGCGCGGCCCCCTCGGCCTTCCCTGCCTCGCACAGGCAGCGAGTGTGTCCTGGGAGCTACTCTGCCCCAGGGCCTGGTGTTGCAGGAGCCGCAGATGCTGTGCGCAAACACAGCCAGGGCAGCACCGAAACCCACCCGCCAGGCAGTGGGAGTTGAACAGCTGCTCTGCTGCTTGCTCCAGGAGCTCTTCAGCATCCACCGACCCTTTGCTAAGGATTTTCAGCTAGAGCCCTGCCCTCAGTGCTGGTGCTGTTAGGAGGTTTCCGGCCCTTGTGCTGGGCGAGGGCCCCTATAACAATGTGGGTGCCCAGCACGTGTAAGCTCAGTGAAGCCCCGCAGCGCTCGGGAGCACCAGGAGAGCTCTCAGCACCACCTCACGTGGCACGTGTTGGCTGACGAGCTGTAGCGTGCGGAGAGGCTCAGCCTTGCTGGGCTTGTTTCTTGAACGCAAATGAGATGAGATGAGATGTACAGAGGTAAAAATATTAGATTGCCCAATCTCCCAGCTAGAGCCAGTAATCAACCCACAAACCCACGTACCAGAGGTTACCTGGAAAGCGAGTATTTGAATGGGATTCTTTAAAAGCACTATATGTTGTAGCAGCAAGATCAGTGCCTCCAGCTGCATTTTATCCTTCTCAAAAGTCCTGCTCATCAACAGAATAATTTGGTCAACAGCTGGAGATCAAGAACAAGTTTCTCTTGGTCACTTTGAAAGATGAAGTCAGGGCAGTTCTCAGGGAGGGTAAGTCCTGGCTCAAGGCTGAACTTTAACCACTGGATTACACAACTGTGCACATATACACACGGGGGGAGAGGAGTGTCCCTGCCTATAGACACAGTGTTCAGACAGCATGTTTTTTTCCAGAAGAGCCGGTCCATTGTTCCCTTACCAGCAGAATTTGCTAAGAAAACGTTGCAACATAGATTTGTATCAGCAACTGCACGGAGAATAAAAACTGGGTGTATTGAGCGACAGTATCAGATTATCTGAATTGGTCTTGTTGGGTTAAGTTAACCCAGAAGGGAGCTCGATAGGTGAGGAGAAGCCAAGTCCTTCTGAAGCTGGCACTTGGGTTTGGAAACAGTGTTTTCAGAGGCAGCCACTGGAACTGCACGAGGCATCAAAGACCAAGGTCTGGCTTCTTCCAGCAAGACAGCCGAGCTGAACCCGGAGCTGTCACCACGGCCAGATCCTGGAGCGGATTATCTTCCAGCAGAAAGAAACATCTCATTTCGAGCTGGGGTTCAGCTGCTAGGACTTGTCATGCCTTTGTGCTGCCTGTTGGTCTGCTCTGCAGAAAAACAGAGACCTGGAGCAAGGAGTGTCCTCACAGCTGGAAAAAACACTGCTGCAGCTGCACCTTGCCAGGCACCTGTTAGCTTCTGCTCCCTGGATGCACAGGTGGTCAAAGTGCAAAAGGCTTCCTATTTTTTCAATTTTTTTTTCCCCACGTGTGGAGAAAAAGTCCACTCATGCAAACTCATTCCTTTTCTAACTGCTAATCCTGGCTCCTGATTGCTTAAAAGGAAATGAGTCTTTCCTAAGCATAGTCTGACAATGCAACTTTGGCTGGCACTTTCTTTCCAGGTACAATTTCCTGACTATTTTTTACTTAATACAGGAAAAACTAGAAATTACAAGTTTGCTCTAGATAACTTCCTCTGTCTTTAGACGAACCATTAACTGTTTGTAGGACAGAATCCATAAGAATAGTGTAGGACCTCAAAAAAGAAAAATCCTGAGATTAACAGATAACTGAAAACTCTCCCGTGGTTTTCTTCACCGAAAGCAGATAGGAGAAACTCTGCCTACAGCACATTTGATGATGGTGCTTTCATTGCTAAATAATCTCCTCCTGAAGCGCGGGTTTTCCTTCTGCGGGATGCTGAAAGGTCCCCCCGGTGTGATTAAGCACCTGCAGGGCTCAACGTTGGAGACCGCTGCCTGGGGGCCTCTTGCTCTCTCAAGTTATCACCAGAGCTCCGGCAGCTCGTGGTTTTTGTGAGAGCCCTCGCGCGGTTCTGACCACATTGGCGCCCTGGCGCTGGGCAGACACTCACTGCGCCTATCCACAGCCCCGATCCCGGGGCCGTGCGGATCCGCAGGTCGCAGCTCAGCACTCCGGGTCCTGCCAGCCATCTCCACCGGCGACACGAGGCCACTCATTTCTCGGGGCGAGCTCCTCTGCTCCTGCAGAGCGTTCAGGGTGGCACAGCAGGCCGGGAGCACCCTGCCTCGCTCTGAGCACGGGATGGCGCCCAGCAGAGCCTGCTCCCCACGCTGCCCTGTGCAGGGCTTCCCCAGCCCCTCCAAGATCGTCCCGGCCCGCCAGCCTCGCGCTCCACTGGCAGCTGCGTCTCGGCATGACGAAACCCCAGGCAGCTGCAGCCCTCCTGCCAGGCAGGCGCGTGGACGGTCACCGCAACCCGTGACATTTTGGCTGGGGCGACGTGACCCGGCGTGGAGGGACTGCTCTGATTTCCAGCCTGCTGACCCCAACTTGGGCTGGAAGGGCCTCAAAATGGGATGGAGCGCAGCAGGGACCCACAGCTCCCACAAACACCATTCATAATTTCAATTATGAACGATTTTGAGTTTGATTTTATCATTTAATGTTGTTTCATCTGAATTTTAACACTGGCTAGACATAGAAAATGCAGTGATTTCTCTGAAGGGCATCCCTGGATGCAGCCCTATGGAAAGCTGTGCCATTTCCTAACCCCACCCCAGACCAGGGAGCCTTCGCAACAGGAACCATTGATTCGTACAAATGGTGCTTAGAAATGTGTGGTTTCTCTGCATGGAGATGGTACCTACCAGCTTTTACTCCTGGCAGCAGGGATTAGGCCTTGACCAACCTTTTCAGCATCATCCTCGCTGGATCCCACCCTGCCTTCTGTGTGCAAAGAGCTCCCCACAGGCTGAGCGTGATTCCAGTTGTGTGAGGGCTCAGCACGGGAAGGGCAGGAAGGGAACGTGTTCGGCCAAGGAGCTCTGCGTCCTGCGGCCACGAATCCACCGCAGGTCTCAAGAAGATCTAAATGGATTACTGAGTGCCACTGAGGATTTCTTCTGCTATTTAAAATATTTTTTTTTAAGCTGAAAAGTGGCACTTTGAAATAGCCCCTCCAAATGCTTTGCTTCCCCCAAAGCCCTCGAACTCTATGAAATCTGGCTTTCCTCAGTGAATATCTCAGCCAGGGGAGGGAAGGGGCTGCTGGGGCAGGGCAGGGGGACCTGGCCCCATGCAGCTCCTGGGCCGAAGACGAATTTAGCCACAGGGGACAGGGCCTGAGGAAGCAAGTGACTTTTCAGAGCCACAAGCTTTGGGCCACAAGCCCAAAGGTGAGTGAGTGGGCAAGGCAGCAGGCGACAAGGGCTGAGCCTCCTCGAGGCACCGCTGCTGATTTGCAGCTCTGCTAATTGGGGCTGGGGTGCTTGGTGGGGCAGACCCGGCGGTGCTGCCCTGCGCTGCCCGGGGACTTTGGCACCTGCGCAGGCAAGTCCCTGCTCTGCAGGACGGGGCAGGTGGCCTATCAACCTCCTGCCCGCAGAGCGCCGGGAAGCACCCGGGCCGCTTGTGTAACCACGAGAGAGGAAACCTTGCAGCCCGCTCGGACAGCCCCTGGGCTGCGTCCCGGGCAAGCAGGACAGCACCTGCACTGCTGCCCTCCAGCACGGCCTGAGCTGAGCTCCTGCAGCTGGGACATCCCACGGGAGGAAGAAGAGAATAAGCAAATCTCACCACAGAAATAGAGGAACAGGAACAGTCACGGAGGGAGGCGGCCGTGCCAGGTGCCACGCGAAGCGATGCACATGGCGGGAGCTGCCTGCCTCGTGCCTGTTGGGACATGCAGGCGGGAAGGGGCGCACTGGCCTTGGGCCACATTTGCAAACCTTTTTTTGGTTTAGTTTCTAGGAGGGCAGCGTGGGCTGAAGCTGCCCGTAACCCACCGAGGGAAAGCGCAGGGGCCTGGAAAGCACCCGAGGCGACGCGCCGGGGATTCTCTCACCGCGGCACCACACGAGTCACAGCAAACCTGGGCCAAGCTGCAGGCGCGTGATCTGGCGTGACCGGACATCTGCTGTCACTCTGTCAGCAGACAACTGACAGGACGACACTTCAAGACTGGCTGCTTCCTTTCCTGCTTGTGCAGGCACTAAAATTAACTAAATTCCCACCTGGCTCCATCCCCTCCCCTCTCCAGAAGATATTTTAAAACCTGGAGTCGGATAGAGTCAGATGTCCGAGTGCTCCGAGGCTGCTCCCGAGGAAGCTGCACTCCTCGGGGCGCACGTGCTCCTGAGGGAACGCGCACGGCCAGCC